>PNEQ01095583.1:0-40124 GCA_003012365.1 Medauroidea extradentata | reverse complement strand
AGGAAAAGTGGCCTTCACAACAGAAAAAAGTGCAGGTTGTGAAGAGAGCAGTTTAATATCATACTCAGAACATTTTCCCTGACTTTCTGCTCTCTTAGGGTAATTTTCCCTGACTCACAGGGTTTCAAAACATGTTTCCCTGACTTTCCCTGACCAAATTAATTTTCCCTGACTTTCCAGGTCTGTGGGAACCCTGTTCCAGCATCGGGCGTACCATTGAGGTGTATGCCTTCTCCTTCACCCCATCACTGGCATCTTTCAGGATTCTTCCCAGCATTTCCAGGACCCTTCTTCCCTTAGAAACCACTCTCTTCACCTGTCCCCTCCACCCAAGGTCTTCTTGCAACATCGCCCCTAAATACTTGTACTCTGCTGCCTCCCCTATCTCCTGGTCACTCCATCTGTATGTCTGCCTGCTTTTTACCCTCTTTTTAGTGAATTTCACTATCTTTGTTTTCTTTACACTAATCTTCATTTTATTGGTTTCCGTCCATTCCAGTACCTGATTAATGTCTGCCTGCAAGTTGTTTTTTTCACCTACCTCCGAATACAGTACACAGTTGTCCGCGAACAATCTCATCCTGCCACCCACACCCACGTCATTTACCATTATAGAAAACAACAGAGGGCCCAGAACACTTCCTTGTGGCACCCCTGATGTTACAGCTCCTTCTTTTGACAAGGAGTCCCCTACTCTCACTCTCTGGCTCCGTCCCTTGAAGAACTCACCAATCCAGTCAACCTAGTCCATCTAGTTGGTGCTCCTACTGCCTGCACTAGCTCCCTGTTAACTAGCTGTGATGCTAGTGTCTGCATAAAGCCACCCATGTCTTCCATCCCTTCTACCCACTGCACCCCGGGCATATTGAGATCACCTGCTACTACCATCCACTGTCTATCCCTCAGCCTATCGACTCTTTCCTTCACTGCCTCCACTGCCTGCCATCCATGTCCCGGTGGCCTGTACACTGCTAACAATCTGAAGCTCTTACGTACCTCCCTTACATCTAGTTCCATCACTTCAGCATCGTTGCTCACCAACCCTTTAAACCCTTCCTCAGGCACACCATTATACCACCCCCTCTCCCATCCCTGTCTATTCCGAATATGGAGAACTTATCCTGACTCACTTCACTGTCCAGCACCTCCTCACCCAGCCATGTCTCAACTCCTATCACAATATTTGCCCCGTATCCCTCAACCATACTCCAGAATGAATCCTGCATACTTCTGCAATTTATTACTATTATTTTGATGCTATCCCTCATGATTCCCCCACCCTTACCTTTCCACTGTGTCTCTGTAATCCTAACATTTCTTAGAGAGTCCCCTATCTTATCTACTCCTGTCCCCCCCCCCGAGGTTCTCCTCCTCTCTCTCTGGTTGCTATTCCTTGCCCCTTAGCTCCATCCTACTACGCTCTAAACAACCAGCAGTTTCCCTATCCAACAGATCACCCAGAGTTCTACCTTCCTCAGTGAGATTGACCTGATCTCTGCCTAGATTTCTTAACTCTAACCACTTCCTGCTGTCTACAAAGATAGCTTCCCTTTCCTTACATACTCTCTCGTATATTCCACTGGCTACCATTGCTTTAGAATAGGAGATACCCTTCCTCACCAGCACCCCACTGACTACTACCCTTGCCCTAGGAAACTTTTCCTTTACTTGTGTCAACATACCTCCCAAGTCCTTCTCTACATTTCCACTCACCTCCCTGTGTGCCAGATCGTTCCCTCCAACATGAACTGTGACCACCTTCGCTGTCACTTCCCTTCAGACTAGAGACTCTCTCACCCAGATCTTTAATTTTAGCTCCCCCAAAAGCTGCCTTATAGGTAGCATCCTTCCTTACACCCCGTAACTCCACTCCCTTGACAATTGAAGTGCCCAAAAACACCACCTTCTTTTCGCTGCCCTCCCTTCTTCGGCCTGCCTAACCCCACTAGCCATCTCCTTTCCCACTCCTCCCATCTTGAACTGCCCTGCTTGTCCTGAGCGCTGATACCTGCTAAACTGTTCCCCTACAAGCTTCAACATACTGCTTACTGCCTCCTTCCACTGTATTTATCCTGGCTATTGTTTCCTGCCCCTCTCCCTTCTTGAGACTCCTATTGTCTACCAGTGTCCCTTCCCTTGCTTCAGCCTCCATTTCCTCTACCTTACTCCTCAATTTTCCTACCCCAGTCTCTGCCACCCTCCTACCCCGGCTTCTCCTCCTGCAGCTCATTCCTTAGACTACCTATCTCTCCCTTGATCCCCTTCAACTCTTCCTCTAACTTTCCCACCCTTACTGCAAGACTACTCCTGCCCATCTCATCCCTGATTTTTCCTCCGCCTTCTCAATCCTCTGCATCATCTCCCTCTCGTTCCTGTTCATTACATCTACAATGTCCCCTTTCCATCATTCCTTAGCTACCTCCCTTCTTGCTACTGGCCCACCCTGAAAAAAGTTACTCCAAAGCATTTCCCACATCTAATTACCACCTTCTTCCCTTTCCTGCATCTCTTTCTCAACTGCTGCTACAGTCTGCTTTTCCCCTGTCACTGCCTCTATGCTTTTTCCCCCAATACACTCCCCACAGCTCCAATTTTTTGCTACCAGTGAGCCCAACTTCTCATCCTGAATCCCTACACAATCCACATGGTACCACTCTTTACACTGCACCCCACTATCATACTTTCGCCAAACTTTTCCACAGCCCCTACATTTGCACCTCCCCACCACTGCAGCTTGCCAGTGTACACAAGAAATTACCAAAGCCCACTAGCAACTGCTTAACCAAACAACTTACTAAAATATGTGTTGTTATTGTAATTTCTAAGTATTTGTGTAACTTCTCTTCCTTGTTTACTGAACTGTATAAACTGTGTTTTGGTAACATTCAGTATTAATCCACTTGCCTGAAACCATTTTTCTCTAATGACAAAGTTTCAATGTGTCTCGGCATTTCTATGTTTTCCCCTGTAAGTACTAGACTTGTGTCGTCGGCAAATAATGTTAAGTTTCCATGTTGTACATTCTTTGGCAAGTCATTTATGTAGATGATGAATAGCAGAGGTCCTAAAATGCTCCCCTGTGGGACTCCAGTGTTTATAGTTTCCCAATTTGAATTATTTTTTTACCTTCATGAACAATTTCTACCAATTTTTTTCTGTTTTGTAAATTATGACTTATCACCACAACAAATAAATTAGAAGAATATGCTTTTTAATATAAAACTTATACTGTCTAAGATGAGTTAAACTCATAACTGTGAGGTATACCGTAGTTTCCACAGTCGCACGTTTCTCTTCACGCCACGTGGTCCGAATAGCGCAACACTTTTTTGGTTGATATAGGCGGCTGTGACTACATTTACGATCAACATTTTTTTTTTTTTTTTTAGCGAAGAAGGCTGTGGAAAGTGATGTAGTGGGGAAGGCTGGATCGTTGGGCGGACCTGATAATTTAACACTACTGAAGCAATACAGAATTTTCAGTACTTACCTGCTGGAATACTTACGAACTTCAGCTCTGGGAGAGCTAACTGTAAATTCTCAAGTAACCTGGGAACATTACTTAACACGGGAATATACGCAGGCAGCAGTTTCGTCGCCATCCTCAGTGAAATTCGAGTCAAATCAAAATCCAAAGTATTCTGATACGAATTAATACGTCACTATTATCTTCTACCAGTAAAGAAAACTTTTAGATTAACACAAGAACTGCACAGTTACGTACTTATTAAATCAACATCTTCTACCACGGCACAAAAATTTGCCATCCCGTCACTTGGCGTGATGTTGGCTCAACCTCCAACAACATGCGTTAATTCCCGCGCATTGCATTTTGGTACCCAATTGTATGGATCCGCCATAATGTCTACGAAAACGAGCTGTACATTCATGTTTGTAACAGTTATTTTTATTATTGTGACTGAGTGTGAGTGAACTATTACAATGGGAACGAAGTAAGGATATCGGAAATTTATTTAGTGCAGGGTATATACCCTCCAGGACCCTGCAAAGAAACGGTACAGTGTTTTATCGTGGTCGCCAATGTGTATAGCCTGTCAACAAAAATGAGCAAGCTCTCGTTTCGGCCTCGGGCGCTGGACGCCTCTAAGCCTATGCTTATTTACATGGCTGAAGAACTTCCAGATTTGCCGGATTATTCGGCAATTAACAGGGCAGTTCCTCAAATTCCAAGTGGAATGGAAAAAGAGGAGGAATGTGTAAGTATTTTGTCGGGAGGGCTTGTGTTTAGCATGATTGGTCCGCCATGCTGAATTTGGTGGTTGGTAGAAATTCCCGCCAGGTGTCAGTCCTATAGAACGTGTACTGTTTATATCATTTAATATATTATTAACGCTTTAAATGTGGCCTAAATAAACAATTTTAATTATGTTTAATCTGCCCTTGTTTTTTTCATAGTTTATAATACCTGACACGATGTTATAACCATGTTTATAACCATTGCTACATACATAACCTCACTTTTTTGTCTACCCCTTATTTGTCATAATTTTAATATTCTAGCATTTTACCTACGTTCTTGGACAAAAATCACGTTAACCGTAACATATTTATAATTTAGTTGTCATATTATTAAGGAATTTTTAAAATTTTGTAACAAAAATATACTGAAAATTTTAACATTGTTAGTATCTTTTAGTTTTTATTTGCATCGTTACACACGCACACAGATCATAAATTAGTTACTTATTCTAACTATGTCAAACCTTAAGATTAAAACATGAACACACAAATATAATGGGGAAGAAAAATGTTAATGAAATTTTGACAGTTCCTCATTTTTGCTGACATCCATGGATTGTCAGTGCTAGTAATACTGCACTCTGATGAGATAGGGATATTAAATTTTTTCATTAATTTTTCGATTCGTAAGACTTCATTGCAGAAATATTGAACATGTCAATAATATGATGAACTTGTCATTGGAAGGTTGCCCAATTTGCAATTGATAGGTTATTATTAAGATTCTTACTATTATTACTGTATTCTTATAAGTATTAGGTTTAGACTATTACAAATAGGCCTGCAGTATACAAACAATTGTTCAGCATAGGCCTACTTATACGAGCAGTACAAAAATATGATATCGTAGTTTGAAATTAAGCTTACAATGGGAAATAGGCTTATTACGATACATACATACTAATTAAGATACACATAGGCCTAGGTTAAGTTACTTTTAGTTAATTATGTGATATTCTAAGTTTAATTGGCTAGAAACTCGTAGGTGTAAAATTCATTATTAAACTTTCAAATGTCAAGGTACCTATGTAAAAAACTCTTTGGCCGATAGGTTAGCCAATTAAATAAGTAAATAAAGGGTTGAGATTACTCACAGACTGGTACATTTTGATACTGACATACACATAATAAGGGATGAACACACATTGTTGCACAGCCTTTCCCTGGCGTAGGCCATTTTCAACAAGCGGTGAGTTGAGGCACACAGAGTATTGGTGGTGGTAGTAGAAGCATGGTTGGTTGCTCTAGCGGTCAGGGAGCGAATTCAAATTGAAATGTGGGACCTATGTGTATTGCAGTAGGTCTACGTAAATTACCTATAGGCCCCTATACAAGGTACATAAGGTTTTTTTGTTGGTTTTAAACATTTAGCCTATATAGCATTACTGTAACAAGGATGCAAAAAACTTACCCTCTTAATATTTGTCTATATACTAGTATATGCTTATTAGGAAGTGCTTGTAATCTTACTGTAATTTAATAGGCCTGAATGTGGGATAGTTGCCAACTATAGGTCCTATAATATAGCCAAGGAATTACATTTTGGAAAATTGTCTGCAGACTTGCAAATTCATGTAGTCTAACTTAAATTTAATGAGGAAAAATGAGTTTTTTAAGTAGTAACTTATGATTTTCTTGATTGTATTCTACAATATAAGTTAATATTTCAATACATACACATTATTAGGTGTTTTCAGTACCTAGCTAATGAGCATAAGGTCGGAAAGACAAAATTTCAGTTTGAGGTGTTTAGAACATAGCCTGAGTGAAGTTTATGCATATGATCAAACGTTCACCTGACAGATCGAGCAACTCCTCACTTATCCTGCTCTCGACGAGGGTAAGTGGCGGTGTGCAGAAGAAAGTCGCTATTTGGTTCAAAAGAAATGTGAAAGAAGACATGTTAACCAAAACTACAAAGAAATAAAATTAAGTGCAGTGTGTGTTCAAAATATTAATGAAACGGGCATGAAACAAATATATTATAAGTTATGTAAAATAAATAAAATTACCTGTCAACAATGTGCTACCGGCTTTAAAGTTAGTAAATTATTTATCATGTTAAAATATGTTTTTTGTTTATTCCTGTTGTCTTTAAACCCTGAACAGCGTACAGTTATTAATATCTTGGCTTTCGAGGTTGAACTGCGTCGTCATGGTAGAGGATACTGCGTTTCTCCTCACACTGCAGCAGTTGATATCTCAACCCTGAAGATGCCAGCTGCAATGTGAGGTGAAATGTCGGTATCATCTACCACTACGGCGCGGCTGAACTTGAAAGCTAAGGTATTAATATTAACAATGGCAGCGACAGCCTGCAATCTTCTTTTAAGTGTAACGGGTATCAGAGTCTTGATGGTCGAGAGAACTTTGTCATGTGACTGAGAAAACCTATCGTACTCTAGCTCACGAGCTTTTGAAAAATCCTAATGTATATTAATGTTTGGTACTCGTTCAGTAGCATTAAGGCAGTTAAGTGAAGTAGACGAGTACAAGAATGATGCAAACAATTTTTTTTTTTACGGTTTACAATAATATATCACCAAGATGGAGGAAGTGTTAGCTATAATAATAATTCTTTAGCAATTGGGCGACTGCTCCGTTGCAAGTTCTAACCAATTACTGACACAGACTCCTCCAAAAGTAGATTCCACTAGGCCTACCCCATAAACCTCCTACACGTAGACTGCTATCTCATTCATATATTCTTCTCATCCTCTGAATCTTCTCACTATTATCCCTGTTCCTCTATTCTCTGCCTTACAGTCTTGACAGGAGGAGGGTTTTTTTTTCGTAGACACTGGCTTTTTGCGAATTCATTGGCAACAAACCTAGCTTACAAAAGTTTATTTAGTCACATCACTAATGTGATTTGTATAATAAACCAATATCTCCCTGAATAGGTCTATAGGCTTCGTGATAATGTAACATTTGATACAAGTTTATTGAAATAATAATATTACAATCATTACCTCAAAATAAGTATTACAGTAATTATTCCCAACAATTCCTAAAAGTGTGTCTGCGAAAGTATATTTATAAAATGGAAATTACCAAATTCAAGTACGATGTTAGGCTATTTACAAGATGTAGGCAATATTCATAGTGCATTTCCTTAAGGCCACAGGTTGCTGTTTATGCAATTTTAGTAAGTTTTATTTTTTGAATCCTGAAAGGGAGCAGATATTGCAAAACCTTTGCGTAGAAATATTGGAAATGGTGTGTACTATGAACCCTAATTCAATCAAAATATAACTTTTTATAATGTTGGCTATCATTGACTTTGAGAAAATGTAATTAAGTCAATAATTAGCAGTAATTATAAAAACCTATGTTTTGTAAAAATTAGACTACATATTACAAACAATCTCCAACATTTCTATGTAACGGTTTTGCGATATCTGCTTCCTTTCCGGATTAAAAAAAATAAACTCACAAGAACATTAGGCCTTTAAATAAGAACCTGTTGTCTACAGATAATTTGCAATTCCTTGAATGTTATGACAATGCCTGTCATAAATTTCGTGTAGGCATAGGCCTGTTAGTAGGGCCCGGTAGTTTTCACGACAAGATTTTTGCAGCACTTTGTTTCAGTGCCTTACGTGAACACCTGCAGTTCTGCTTTCTGGTTAGTGATTGGATGCCTTAAGATACAACATTTTTAGAGGTTAAACCCTCAAATCACAGACGTGTTGGGTTAAACCCTCAAATCACAGACGTGTTGTGTCACAGTTATCCATGTAATGATTGGCACAGTCAAATGAATAATAACTCTGCACAAATACACTCTGTCAATAATCATGAAGTTGAGCTGCAGGTGTACATGTAACACACTGAAACGAAGTGGGGCAAGAATCTTTTTGCGAGAACTACCAAGCCCTACGTATTAGTTAGGCCTAATTGTGTTTAAATATTCTTTTCAGAGATACATGATTTGGCAAATTGTTCTATATTTTTAAATCTGAATGGTGAAGACTTTTTTCAGATAAAATGCTGTCATGTTGAATGTTTTGTAGTTTATGTGCTATTTCATGTATAATACTGGTCTGTTGTTACATTATGTATGTCGGATAGGGACTATATTACAGTTACACTTTACAAAACGTAATATTAACATTTTTAGAATATAAATGTTTCTTCACATACAGTCAGAGTATTTAGCATTCATCAGTAACTAAGTACATCTTAGTAGTAATAAAATAACAATATCGGCATACATTTAACTTAACATAAGTTAATAAAGTCTATATCATGAAAGAATTCCACATTTTGACAGTTCACTTCTGAGAAGAGTGTCTGTAAACAGGATTGTGGAGACTGTGCTTTTCCAGGAAGCCAGATAGGTTGAAAGCTCCAAACAATGGAACAGCCAGGCAAATTTCTCAGAAGAGAAATGTCAAAATATGGAATTCTTTCATGAGACAGACTGTAAGTGATATAAGTGGACATGGGTTGAGGTACTTACAGGCAGGTACTTCTTGATAGTATCACACACATAAGGGAGCCCAAACATATATTGTTACAACAATATGTGTTCATCCATTCCTGTGTGTGTTGCTATCAAGAAGTAGGCCTATCACCAGCCTGTGAATACCTCTACCCTCGTCTACCTTATTTAACTAGTTAACCTAGCGGCCCAAAGCCTTCTTCACTTACATTGTTTTAACAAAAATTAGGCCTTCAATTTTTTTTCCAATAACAGCGTTAATAAGTCAATAAGTAATATTCACCTAACTTGTATGTAATCTTCATTAATACTAAGCTTTTGGGTAGTTTTGTTTAATTATACAGTAGAACCCTGTTATAATGTTTCTCAAGGGATGCAAAAAAATTTTACATTATAAATGGGAAACCATTATAAGAGGGTAGTTTCGTATTACAAAACAGTTTTAATGACCAAATGAAGGTAGCATTATAACCAGGAAAACGTTATAAGTGGGAACACTGTAAGAGGGTTTTACTGTAATATTCTTCCAATTAGTTTAATTGCTATTTCAGTTGGCTTGGTCTAAATTGGTAGCATCCCTTATATTATGAGAGAGAGAGTGTGTGTGTGCGTGTGTGACATCAAGTGTTTGTGTTACAGAGCAATAGCACTCAAACTAGTGTTCATATCTACAAATGTTTTAGACAATATTTCCAGTTTTCGAGAAGGCCGTCATACTGGGTCACCCTATTTTTTTATCGGTCAAGTCCACTTTGTTAAATGGAACTACGTTTATATATTTTTATTCTATGACATTTGCAACGATTTGACGATGAATTCAGCTACCTACAACACAATGTTATTTAGTTACATACTCCAAGATTCAACTAACCTTGGTTTGGGTCTACCTACAGAAGGTGCTCGAAGTGATGACCTTCGACTTGTAAGCACTTTTGTTAATTCACTGATGAAAAGACCGTTGAACATCAGGCAACATTTGTTGTGTAATTTCGGTACATGCTTAGCATATGCTTTCTTTCATGTCGTTAGGTGTGGTAGGTGCTACCGCCATTACGTGTTCTGTGACAAAACCCCATAAAAATAATCTAGTGGTGTTAGATTTGGCTAACGAGATGGCCTAGCTACATGACCACCTCGTCCTATCCACTTGTCGCCAAAAATCTCAGTCGCCTCTTGTCTCAAACACTGTGCATAATGGGGTGGTGCACTGTCGTGTTGTATCCACATGTTCTTGCGAACATGTAAAGTCGCGTCTTTCAGTAATTGAGGCAGTACGTTCTGCAGAAAGTTGGCATAAACTTGCCCAGTCAAGCGACCTTAAAAAAAAATATGGACCAATGACGTGATCGCAGACAATGCCGCACCAACAATTAACGGACCACGGATGTTGAAATGGTACTGTTGTCATCCATCGAGGATTCTCATGTGCCCAATAATGAATGTTATGCCTATTTGTGAAGTTAGATTCATCAGAAAAGAGCACTTTACCCAAAAAGGAAACATATGTACGCATTTGTCTACGAATCCAATTACAGAAATTGTAGCGATTTGAGAAATCATAGCCATACAAATCCTGATGTAATGACATATGATACGGATGGAACTTGTGTTGATGTAAGATTCTTAACACAGATTGCTGACTAATTCCACTGTCTCTTTCCATTTGCCTGAGCTCACATGTGGATTTAGTGCAGCAAAAGCTACGATAGCAGCCACATTGTTTTCATTCACAATCTGTCTATGCCTGACTCATGTTTGTTTCACTATACCGAAACAACAGAAATGGTCAGCTAATTGTTTAAAAGCCATGTGCGATTTTTGTTGCCTATCCGGATAACGAGCCGCATACAAATCCTGGGCGTTTCTGTAATTTTTACAGCAGTCCTCCGACACCATCAACATATCAAATGATTCTTTAAAATTGTTCATTTTCGCGATCCGATGTACTCACATTAGAAGGCAATGTGTGACTGATAGCTTTAGGTGCGTTACTAAATGACCTTGTGTTGTAGGTTCTCTGAATTCGTCATTGAATCAGTACTACTGTCATTGAAAAAAAGATACATGGTTCCATTTAACAAAGTGGAGTTGACCTCGGCGTATCTTTAGTGCCTCCACCATCGATAGAAAAAATATGGTTGCCCAGTATGACTGCCTTCTCAAACACTATACATATACATACACACTCACACTTTGTAAAGCGGGGTGATTAGAAACATAATTTTAAAATTAACTTTTTGCCGTAAATTCTGTTTTAAGAGTTCTATTTATAGGTAGGTAAGTTAAAACGGTTTACAGACAGTAGTTTTATTGTAATTTTATTGTTTTAAGGCAAAATGTATAAGCTAAGAATTTATTTCTAATTTTGTTTCTATTCACCCCAGTGTTTCTAATCACTGCCTGTCTGTCGTCAGTTGTCTCTGCATGAAGTTACACAAAAAACTTGCAAAAAATACATATTGAAATATACCAAGGCGAAGGAATACATGCCGAAATGTCTCTCACGTTAAAAACCTTTAATCTGAAACTGTTAACCGTACTAAGTTAACAATCTTTTATTGATGAAACATGGGTTGGATATTCGGAACAGCTCTAAAGTTTTTCTAGTACCGCCCCTTCAATGTGTGCTAACTTAATATTTACCGTAATGACAATAACTATTATATTTCCTAAGTAACTCAAGTATTAGGCTATACATGTTTTAATGTGTGCTTAGGTTACCGGTACTCTGAAATAAATCTTGTACTTTTGTCTTTTGTACATACTGAAATAAATCTATGTCAGTGAGATATAATTTAATAGTTATTATAAACAGCTTGATTAAATACAGTATGTGCAATTTTTTTATTAGGTACTACTACTGTGAATTAAATTGTTTGTGCTCTTAAGTACTGGTAAGTTACATAACATAATACAGTTGTAGAACGCCATTATGTTGTGGTCTGTTATGTAGGGGAATATTCGTAATCTTTAACTTCAATAAGTTTCACCTTGGTTTCTTGATAATATTTCGGTGAGGTTAGGTTAAAATACCCAAGTTAATTTGAAGTGGATAATCCTATGTTGTTAGGTCTTAATAAGTTAACAACTGATTTGTTTCCATTTCTGTTGTACCACTGTTTATGTAATGAATGCCTGTTGTTGTAGTTAGAGTTTGCCGTAGGAGTTCCTTAGTACCTATTTTACAATAAGTTATACAGATTGAATGAGTCTATACTACCTAACTTAATTTCTTAGATTAATACCTTATTGAACAAGACATTAGCAAAAATGTGTGATACTATATTCTTGTAAGTCATAAATGAAAAACTGGTTGAATAGTAGCAACCATTGTTTGTAGGTTATGTTGTATGTTTTGCTTTAGAATTATTATGTGAAAATATTTCTTGACTAATGAATAATGTGTTTACGTGTGTACATTTGAAATTGTCACTATATGAACTAGTACAATGTTAATGATAGCAAAAGTGTTTTTTAGGAAAGTATTAACTTGTGTTGTTACAGAATATAATGAGGGCATAGAAACATTTTATTGCATTTGCATGACAGCATTAGTCAAATGAAATGTTACCATTGCCGTAAATCAAGTGAGAGTAAATAATTACACACCAATAAGTAATTTCCAAGTGTGGCAACGTGATGGTTAAGTCTGTAAAATACCAACGTTTAGAAGGCGTAAAAAATATGACACCCAAATATTGTTTATTCTTGCAAAACTGTAAGGTATGCATAAGATTAAAATGTTAAGGCCATCTTTTAACTCATAGGCCTATTTATAATTTAGACAATAGGATATATTGACTAGCATTTTAGATTCATGAAAAATCTGTTTTTAAAATTTCTGTATTAGTCTATCGATAAGTTATATAGTAAGCTAATTTAAGTAGTTTAAAGCTGCCTGTGGGGAAAGTCGCCTACTTAAGTTAGTGATTATTATTTTTTGTGAAGAATGGAATGATATTTAGAGTTTGACCAATCTTAAAAGTGTAATGTTGACAGCGTGAAGTGAAGTGGAACTATGATAAAACATCAGGTTCAACTTGCTGCCTTGTTATCCTGGTTTCAATCTCAGTGAATACCTTCCACTTCTCCTTCTCTAAAGGATGATATGAGAAGTGGTTAATTGATACATCTGTTGCAGAATTGTCCAGTACTTAAGTCACTTTCAATGTCCACTGCAAATAGCAGACACTGCCAGTTACTGTTATGTTGAATAGGCTACCGTTCTTTGTTCTTTGGCAGTTTATTTATTTGCTTACGGGATGCATTACTGATTCCCAAACCAGCATTGGTAGTCCTTGGGACCCTTCAGAGTGTACATAAGTTATTAAGGTAATATAAAATTTTGTTGTGTGTTACAATTTTATAGGGTTATGAGATGAGTGACCTGCTAAATGTTATCTAGTGCATGCTGAAAGCTTCTGAAAAAGGAAAGCATAGCAATACGAATATGGTTAAAGTTGGTAAATCTGTATTTATTTATTGTTTTTGTAAAGTGGTAGTAAGTTATTTATGGCAAACACAAAATTACATGTAGGCCTATCATACCATGCTTATTACCTAATTATTGCAGACTGACTGGACTTACGATTTGATTCTATGTAAGTCTACACATTCTTTACTGTTTGTACAATTATTTAAGTTTCAGTATTATGTTTATAATAAATTTAAACCAGAAGTATTTTAATTACTGCCTAGACCCTATTTAAATGGTGTTATAATGTAGTGTCAGTCATGCAGAGTCTGCTGCAGCAAGTTTTTGTACATGATTACCGGTAATATTATGGCAGTAATATGTGGTTGCTGTTGGTAGGTACTGAAAATTTCACTTTGCATGTATTGAAAACATTTGGAATGTGCAAAATGAAATTACAATTCAAACATCTGTTTGTTGTTTCAAAAAAAAAACTTTTAATACACATTCTATGTAGTTTGAAAGTAGTTTTTCAGTTTGAACTTGTGGTTCTTTAAGTTTTAAAAGTATAGAGTAATTGTAATGTGGATACTGTTTATGAGACCACTACCTACCTACCTTAAGTTAGTTTACTGCCACTAGTCAAGATATTAATGTTTTGCTAAGATAAGTGATTTAACAATTCAATAGTCTCCATACATTAGCCAGTATAAAAAGTTTTAGCTGTTCATAAAAAAAAAAAAAAAAAGAATACATTAGTAGGGACTGCTGATTTTTGCGAAAAGAGTTTTGCAACACATTGTTTCAGTGCCTTACGTGCACACCTGCAGCTCTGCTTCACGGTTACAGGGCAGTGTGCCTTAATGAAGAGACTTCTCTCATTTCACTGAGCCAATCACAGTAAGGTTACTGCAATACGTCTATGATTTGCGGATAGAACCCCACGACCCGTGAGAGTTTAAACGTCCAAGCATTGACTGTGAAGCAGAGCTGCAGATTTATATGTAAGGCACTGAAACAAAGTGGAGCAAAACTCTTGGTGACAATCAGCAGTCCCTATACATTAGTTTAGCTTATCACTGAGATCACTGGTAAGATCCCAGGCTGTAACAAGTAGGGATTAATTAAACACAGATCTAAGTGTGGCAAATGTTGAATGTTATTGGGGAGTTTTTATTGGAGTATTCTCATTTTCCTTCCCTGTATTCATGCTGCTGCTCTCACTTCTCCCCTTCTTCCCACCTCTACTCAGCTACCAATCTTCAGGCTGGCGAGAGCAATACGAGATGCAAAGTGGTTAGCAGTTGTTGGCGGATTTAATCTTCGGAATGGTGATACAGGCTGTGACTTTCTGCCCTGCACTTGCATGGTGGAGATGTGTGTCAATAAATAAATGTAATATTAAATGCATTGTGCTTTGAAGTAAAAATACCTGTGTTTGTGTTTTACTTAAAACCCATACTTCTTATTTCCAATAGGAGTAGTATTGTCAAAAGGTAAAAAAAAAAATTTTGAGTATTGACAGGAGTATTGTCATTTTTATAACTGTTCACAATAAAGTGAGAACTTTTAAAAACATTGTTTTTTTTCTCTCTGCCAAATAATACCTTTCCGCCACATGATTTTTATAAACATAGCATTGTAAGCAATATACACAGTGTACAGTACTGTACTCCACCCTCGTAAAATCTAAACCACAATAAGATAACTTACGCCTACTTATTTTTAGGCTATTAATATTCTTGGCATGACAGTTTAAAGAGTACTTCTTTATTATGGACAGCTCATGGCTTTTATTCTATTTTATTTACTCTGTATAAACTCTATCTATTAAATATTCCAGTTCTTATTGTTCTTAAGTAATAATTTTACGTGATGTCACTGGTTTCCAAATTTAAGCTGTAAGAATTAGGCTTGTCCATTTATGAAATTGTATACCTAGTTGGCAGAGTAATTATTTGGGATATTTTCTTAAAGTACTCATAAACACTTAGAAATATTTGATTTACTAAGCCAGTTTTGAGTGCATAGGCTTACATGTTTTAATAATTTCCATAAAGTAACAGTATTACTTGTAAATTTTATTCTGCCTATATTGAATCTACATATTAGCGTAATGTGGGTTGTTTATGGCCCGTTCTTTTTACTGTAGCGGGCAGTTATCTTGACGTCTCACAGCGCGGGGACAGCAGGACAAGGGAAAAAAGAGGAGGTAAGGAGGCGACACAGAGTCGACAGCCGTATAATAGCTGTTAGGAAAATATCGACCCTCAGTGTATACCCGAAATGGAAGGTGAAGGTGGTAGTCTGCAGAGGTGCGGAAAGGAGATGCATAGCAGAGAGTGTGAAATAATAATATCCGTTATTCTATGTTTTGATGAATAAACGACAAATAAATGCTTGAACTTCTACAGAGAGCAACAGTAAGAGCAGCAAAGTACACTGGTGTGAGTGAAAGAGATGTAATCAAGATTCGTCAAGTCAGCAAAGAACAACCATATTAGCCACTAACCACTCCAGGAAAAAACAGACACTGGAAATGTCGACATGTGTTTAATTAGCTGTTACTTAGTTTATTGCGGAACTGAAGGATATTATCATCAAAAACATTCAGAGTCAATGAAGGTGAATGAGATGAGTATCAAGAAGTGTCGGAATGCAAGGGTGGGGAAAATGGGAGATCCTCCGGAAAAAAAATGCCGAACTGCGACATTGTCTGACACAAATCAGGAGGTCAAACACCAAGGATAGAACTCGGATCGCCTAGGTGTAAGACAAGCACTCGACCGCCGCAGTTTCTTACGTAGTTAAGAATTTCGGGGTTCTGTTTTTCAGGAGAAATGTTGTTGGAATATATTACCTACATCTGGATTGACATTAAGAAAATCCTTTGTTAGTAGCTGACGTAACTTGGTTTACAAAAACGTATTTTGTATTTATTTATTTTTTTTTATTTATGCTTACTACCAAATTCAACGCTAAGCAAAAACCATTCAATGAGGGAACCCATTCCATTTTTTAACAATGGGTAGCGACTTACATAAAGTCTGTAATAACTTCAAGTAAAATTATGATACCGTAGATGGTTTCAAATTCTTGTTTTGCATTCAGTGAATTTATTCTTGACCCCCTTTCTTCTTCTAAGAGTAGATTCATTAATAATCCATCACATACGTTTTGTTTGTTAGCTCTTTTTTCGCAGTGTTGTTAGATAAAACTGTCGCAAGGGTTCAATAAATTTGCAAGTATTAAAAATTTTTATATTTGGTCAAAAGTTGTAGAATAAAACACTATAACAACAAAATTGTGAAAAATAGTAACTTTTCAATTCTAAGCGGATTTTGATTTTTGAAGTTAATTTTACAATTTTATATTAAAAATATGCCGTTAACGTGGAAGAAGATAAGTTCTTATAGAGTTTAAAATAACATTTTCCCACTGTTAATTTTTTTTTTTTTATGTATTGAGTTTATTGTTTATTTTAGGAAAGGAAAAAAATGTTTTTAATTTGCAGTTAATAAGCTGCATTTACTATTTTTTGTGTGTTCATTAATTTTGGTTGACTGAATAGTTTTTTGAAACCTTGTGTATATTTACGAACAGAAGTAATATGTAGCAGCTTTATGTAATTGTTTTCACATAACCTGAAAGGTATATACGTATTCCCGTGCACAACTGCTGCAACTCACAAATATGTTACACTTACGTAGTGTATGACGGAATGCTCCGAATATTTTTCGTCCTGCTAGTATCAACTTGGCAGGTGGCCCCAGACTGTAGGATATCAGTTTCTCCTTGCCCTCTCATCCTAATAACAGCACTAGGGAGCTCAGATGCCAACTTTAGCTGCCTGCTATAGTACGCACACTACTAAAAATATTTTGGAATGTTTTGAATCGTTAATGTGTTTACATTAAATATAAATAGTTATCCTCTTCAATATTTGTTTAGTATCCACAAACTACATTCTGAATTCAAGTCTCACGTGTCTTAAAAAATTAAAACATAAATCAACGTCTTCTTCAATTGTCAATCACATGTAAAATATGTTTCAGTCATCATTCCAACTGTTTGCTTTGCATTTTCAATATGTCTTGTGTCTCAGGAAGAGCAGCTGGCTTAATTTAGCACCAGTGTCATCTAGACTGTGCTACATTAATCCTACTTAAAGCAGGAACAAAATCCAGATTGTCAATTGGTGATATAATGAGGAACACATGAAATGCTTATTTATTTAACACAAATTTTCCTTGCTGAGAAGTTATATATCTGGGTTGGAGTGGGTGTATTACGGTATAAACCCTTTACCCTGCAGAAAGTTTAAGGCTTTCTCCTTAAACCACTACTGTGAAATGCAGGTGCTGTGTAGTTGTGATTAATTCACTGTTTATTCCTATGCCAACTTGACTGTTAGTACAAAAAGAATATTGACAATCCAAAGAGAGACACTATAAATTATATCCTCTTCTTCCCTTCATCCCCTACAAAAAAATTTCGGCCTCACCCCATTGGTCTAACTAGGAGGGGGCATAGCCCCCCTTTAAAAATATCTCAGATCTATTACTGTTTGGTAAAGAGCTCTGGATAGGTCGACGGGAAAAAGTGGTTTTAGCCCTCACTACAGTACAATGTTTGGTATACCCCAGCCTCGTTGTAGTTGTTTGGTTCTGCATTAGCATTCACCTTTGGGAAGTCAAGGGTTTATTCAAGCTCAATATTTAGCGATGTTTGTTTCTGTGTAAATTTCTGTTTACATTGGCTGTAAATACTCCTGTAGTTTCTACTATGAGCATCGCTAATTTCTGTGTTGTGTTAAAATAATCTCGACTAGTTTACGTACCAGTGACAAATGCTTCATTGTTAGTTTGTTGATAAAATAACAAAATTATTCACTAAGCCTACACATTATAAATTTATTATGTATTATTTTTTGTAGTTAATGTAATAGAAAATTAAACACAGTGTTGCATAAACAAATACATGTTATGAATTTTTTTCATGTAACACTTATATCGTAGGTAAATACTTTTTAAAAGGATATAGCAATAATTTAAAATGTGATACACTTAGCTCTGTGTGAGATGGATTCCAAACACTTTATTTTCCATTTGAACAAACAAGCATATTTTATTCACCCAACAAACGCTGTAACCAATATTTCATCAAAAATGGAGTGATAGGTGGGAAATAATTTTGTCTGTTCTTCTGCATTTGATGAAAAACCTCGTCTAACAACAGTAGGTACCACTACATTTATGCAGTTAGTCCTTGGTTTACTCATACACATAAACAGTCACTATTGCACACATTGTAATATTTGCCCTTTTTATGTCTCATGGAAAAATTTGCCAACTTCTCTCTGCAGCCATGATTCATAATCCATTTAACACTATAATGTAGTACAATATATTACACCAAATTACCTCCAAGTTAAAATTTTTTTCAAGACGGGGTGATATGTTTTAGATGTTGTTCAACGTTATCACTACACGCATAGGCTTTACACAATGTTACCAGGGTTAGCTGGAGAGGTAGCAAAGGCTTTGTATAGGGCACTACTCCATGGACTACAGGAATGTATGCTCGGTGAGACTTCTTCTCAGGGCGTGATGTCTCCTGCATGGCTCTAGCCCTGAAGGTGACTCGGGCAGTTGAAACATTTTAAGTTAGTAAAAATAAATATACTTGTGTGGGCTCTTGCAGGTATCCTACATGGTTACCAACTGCGATCCAAGAACACCAAAAAGTTTTCTTGTTCATCGTCTGGGCGAATATACCAGTCTCTCGCATAACGTCTACTGATTCCCTTGACGACTCATCTCTGATAAAGTGAGCACTCAAAAAAGCCCTGCTAAAGTTCTATTTTCAACCAATTTATATCTTTGTCTGCGTACCGGCTAACAGCGGGACATGTCTAACCTCTCTAGACACATCACTTTGTGCCCGAATCTCGTGGGAACAATTTCACAAATCCCTACAATTCTAGCACAAGAGTGACACTCTGTGCTAGGCACAAGTTTCCTACCCACACCTCTCCACTCACTTCATTAGGTGACGTACTTACTCGCTATCGGGACACGGGATTAACTACGACCATTACATAAGCAAAATTAAATTTTAACAAACTCACTTTTAATATCAATAACATTTACAAGGTACTGAGCAACTTAATGCTTGTGCGTGTAAGATAAATTGTGCAATCAGTATGAATCGATACAGTTTAATAAAAAATGTTTATTTATTGTATAGAATACAATTATGTTGATTTGGGTTGATTTTGTATCAGTATTGTTGTATTTAAATATAATAATGAATGGAACTGTATTGTGTAATTTCACTGCCATCCATACAAGCAGTAAGGCAAGTATAGTTAATGTTGAATTATATGCACTAACGGCTAGTGATATTTTTCAAAAGTTAAATTTTTAGTGCTCACTTTATCCCGAATGACCTATACATAAATTAATTATAATTTGTCCAACACTAAAAGAATGGAGATTACGTTTTAAACTATGATGATAAATTCCTTATGTCATACACAAAACCTTTTAAATCATGAAGTCGGTGCTGTAAGTGGTAGTGCTCCATGGCAGCTTGTGGGACTACGTAGAAAACATAAACAAAACATATACATTTAACATAAAAGCAACAAAATCCCAGTGAAAAAGAACATGAACAACTGGTTAAGACTAAGTGAATTACTGTACAATTTAAAAAGAACAACTTAAGCTCACCAAGTACTGAACCACACTGAAACACAGTACTAACTTATTTACAAACAACAGTTTCTTTCCTGCAAGTGGGCATGTAAGTGTGTTTGGACTGTGTCCCACAAACAGTGATTAAATTGAAGAATTTGATTTTGTATTGCGCATGGAAATCTTATTTATGTGTACTGTATATGCAAAACAAGAATGTATATTAAAAACATAAATTTCTTTGCTAATTTTAAAAAAAATTGTGTTTTTATTTTTTTATATAAATAATACATAATCTTTCATTTATTATTTTATTCACACTATGCTATATTCTATATTAATAAATTGTTAATTTTTAAAATACCACTATTCAAGTTATGTGTCAGAGAATATTTCACTTTTACGTATATCAGTGCTAGTGTATGTATTTTATGTGTGCGTGAGTGTGTATATATAGTGTAACGAGTCAGGCAACATGTTTTGAAGGCCACAAAATATTAAACGCAGGTTCTGACTTCTCCCCCACTCCCTGGCTCAGTGTTTAAATTGGCTTACTTTTAGGGTGGTGGCAAGTTGAAAGGTAATACACTAGTGGCAAGCCTCTTACCTTACAATTGCTCCTTGGATGACTGCTGATAAAAGGCAAGTAAGGTCAATTAGTCAGAAGGATATCAATTTTCAAACAATCTGCAAGTTGTTGTTAACTTTATGAGTTGAGCCCATCTTGGTGTCATCACTACAGGGGCTTTCCAGAAATAGCATCATATGTACAAAGGAGAATTTTCTCCCAGTACAGGGAGTTATTGAGTGGTTGGAGTCCTCGAGTTATGTGAGTTCCAAGGAATTTATGATTGTGTGAGTGGAGCAGCATGTGATATCTGTGGCTGTGAGTGAAGAAGACTGTGACATCAGGGTGACCAGCAATTGCGACTAAGAGAAGAAAATTAGGTGGAAAGACAGGAAGAAGATTAAAGGGAGTCTGGTACTGAGAGAGAGAGAGAGACAAACTTGTAGTGGCATTTGACTGTGTAAATACATATGTTATTTTCTGAAATATTTCTTTGATTTCAGTTAATAGTAAGACCTTCATCTCTTATAAACCTTCACACACACACAGATACACATTGTGCATAGGGCTGTAACTTAGACAAGTAATTTTTTCAGTAACCACTCACACACATACAGTCTAATTTGTTAACTCGTATAGAACATATGTTAGGATAACTAATACTATCATAATTTTATAATTTAGTAATGTGAAGTTCAATGAACTTGACCACTTGATAAATTGCAAAGATTTACTATCGTTAGAATATATTCCAGGATGTATGTAACATTTTTGCAAGTTTGCAAATTTAAATATTTGTATATCCAAAATAAATCTCGTACTAGTAGTCGGTGGTTCAGAATAGGCAAAAGGTCAACTAGTGAAAAGAATCCAATAGTTCTGGAACTTAGCACAGTTATTTATTTGTGCCTACTTTGCCAACATTCTTAAAAGTCCCGAGTGAGATAAGGGATTGATTTAAAAGTATTTTATTAACATTTATCTGAAACTATGTATTTCAGAAGTTGTTGGAGATTTTTCATCACTGTTCACAGCAAATAGCTTGGCGAACAACTTCTTACTAAATAGTTGTGATACACATACATTTACATATTTTTAATCATATATAGTAAAACCTGTCCAAAATGGAACTCTGCGGGACCCAGTATTTTATTTTCCATTCTTGCAGGTTTCCTTTTTATGCAGGTGAAATAACAGGCAAATCATTTTTCTTCATAAAAATAGCTTAACAATTTTAGTGATCTAGGTCAACACAATTGGACAAAAAAAAACATATGTACCTATTATTTCCCAGCAAAATACTGTACAGTGTGCTGGTCAGGTCATTACATTACTGTGTGAGAATAGTTGTCATTTGAAGGCTTGATTCTGCCTGATGTCCTCAAAGTTGGCTGCCTTGCTGTCTTCTGGTTAATAACCTTTTGAATTGGTTCTATAGCATCCTGCATCAAGTTAACCAACATTGGACAGTTTGTTTTTGATAGCAGCAAATTTCTCAAGGTTACGCACAGTACAGGATGTTTCTTGATCTGTAAGTCATTCACAGTTGGTTTGGTCTCATCCATTTAATCGTTGTTTGATTGTTCTCGATCAGTTGAACAGCACTTTCGACTTCTTCAGTGGTGAGATCATTGTGTAAAAAACCACCAAAGTCTTGGCGTTCTCTTTTTAACAGTTCAGCAAGCTGTTGGAAGAGGTGTGTTATCATCTTCATCAGTATCCTCAACTTCCTTGTAACCTGCTTTCGCAAAGTGTTTCCTTACAGTGTCAAGACGAACATCTCTTGCAACCAGAGCAGCCCAATAAACACAGTTTTTTATTAAAATTTTTGATTAGTTCTGTCAGTGATGCACTTTTCCCTATTTCTGCAAGAAGATGCTTTTTAAATTGAAACAATGAAACCATTCCTTCATAATTGCAGCTGTCATCCATGCTTTTTGTTGCTGTGTCGTACTGGAAGAGAATCCTGGTCGAGGTCTTTGAAGGTCTCGGATTAGCAGCTTTTCTAACACCAAGGGCTTTTCAAGGTCACCTGCCATGTGCTTCAAATGAAAATGCATTATTAATTTGTTAACTTTCTTACTACCAACACACTTATCTTAGCGCTAAGTCAAGATTCTTGTTTGTTTGTCTCTAAAATCATTTAGCCATGAGCATGACCTTGGGCTATTATTCTTGAATTTTTTGATGATCATTTCTGTTTCCATTATCCAACAGTCTGCAAATTAACATCTTTAGTCTCACCACATACACTACCCCAGATGGTGATTTCAGAAACTTTCTAACTAGCCATTTGAAGCTTTAAACTCGTTTTATCCAGTCTCTTTGCTGCCTCTGGAACCTTCTTCTGGATTAGTGGTCTAGAGACTTGTTTGCCTTTGGCCCCACAAACAACAAATCACTCCAGCATTGTGTAAACGTTCTCATTTCCTGTTGACCTCACAATTAATCATTAAATTTGTCCTGCTGCTCCCTTAAACCACTCTTCAAGAATTGGGTCTTTATTTTTTATTGCATCATTAATCTGGGTTTTCTCACAATTAAATTGCACGACTAACTGTTTTGGAGGCACTTTGTTTTTTTCATATGCTTTGCTTACTTTAACCTTCTCCCTAAGAAAAAGAGTTATGTGCTTTGGAATTTCACACTTAAGAATTTAAGACAAAACTTTCTCATGACCGAACTGATACAACTACAACCAAAGTAAAATCCTATGCTGTGGCCTAAACCACGTAACTAAGCAGACAAATGCTAATGTCAAATATTTGTTGGCACTAGAACATGAAAAAATGTATAGAAAAATAGACTACTGCATAACCTTCACTTGTTTATCACGTTTCACAAGCCAGAGATTGAAACCGGAATAAAGTACTGTATACAAACTAACTGCGCAATATCTAATAATTTTTCACAGCACTGAAAAAATAAAATTTTGAGCCTAGTGTCATTGCTGGCTTGTAGTCATTAGATGTCTGTGTACTTGCACAGATAAACATAATGTCTGCAAGATTGCCTTTCATATTTTATCTTTTGAAAATTGAACTACATGACTTCTTGACTATCAGATGTGGCCACCTGCTTCTGATAAATGAGTGTGTGAGACAGCATCGTCTGGCACTATCCCCATATACAAAAATATGGAGACTGACCCTGCTGGGAATCGAACCCGGATCGGCATGGTAGAAGGCAAATGGTCAGACCATTAGGCGACCGTGGCCCCTTGTAACATAAAAGATGGAAACACTCCCTGAGCATGCTGCAAAGGAGAAGTGAAAAAACAATGTGTATTGTACAGTAATTAAATGTGTACAGTACTTATATGCAATGCACACCATATATTCAACAAGAATAAATTTTCTAAAAAAAATATGCCAGTATTACACATATGATTAAAAGCAATGGGGACATATGGCATTTATACTCATTGCTTTTTTTAATGGTCCATTTCCATGCGATGGAGATTTCCATTTTATGCAGGATGTAATATATAGTAAATGTAATGTGACCGTAATTATTTTCCGTTTTTACAGCTTTTGTTTTATTCGCAGTCCGTTTTGGGCATGTTTTTATAAAATCAAAACCATTTTTGGATCACAATTCTAATTTTTCAGGCAAAAAACTGTCATAGAGCTCGTTTCTTGTGGTGGAAGTCCAAGTGTAAAAGTTCCCTCACATTTCCCACAGAAGTATATTTTATCCTGGTTTTCAACCTGTGTCATCATTTACAAACAGCTGTATATTTGCAAAATATCATCCTTAAGTTTAAGTTACAGTCGCAGGGCCTCAAGTGCTAAACTGTTATTTCACATACACAGCTCTAAATTTTAGGTGGCTAATGGTTACGAAACCACTTATCCATTAACAAAGCATTCTGTTGGGTTGAGCTGTTCATGGGAGGCAATGATAGACTATCAGACTGTACCTTGTTTGTAGATAACAAGAAGACCTGTAGCTTGTTAAGGGGTATGGAAAGGTACAATGTCGAGCGGGTGACTGGAACACTCAATCGTCAATAAAATCTGAACTACTCATCAAATTTCTATGAAATTTTTTGCCGAGTAGATATTTTATCAGCTGACGTTTATGTATATAACATTATGAGGTATGCTTTACTTTCGAGTAAAAAATTAAAAACGGTTTTTAGAAAAATAAGGGCTTGAAACCACAAAATCTACACAAATGGGAAACTAATTTTTATAATTTTTAATACGATAATGTCTGGACCTCTATAATAACAGAATTTCAAAAATATTCGCGTTTTCATATGAAAATAATTTTAACATCCGTAAACCTATCGCGCGGATATTTTCGGATAGTAAAATTATTTTCAAATTAAAACGCGAGTATATTTGAAATTCTGTTATTATAGAGGTCTAGACATTATCGTATTAAAAATTATAAACATTACAGTTTCCCATTTTTGTAGATTTTGTGGTTTCAAGCCCTTATTTTTCTAAAAACCGTTTTTAATTTTTTACTCGAAAGTAAAGAATACTACCTCATAATGTTATATATATAAACGTCAGCTGATAAAATATCTACTCGGCAAAAAATTTCATAGAAATTTGATGAGTAGTTCAGATTTTATTGACGATTGAGTGTTCCAGTCACCCGCTCGACATCGCACCTTTCCATACCCCTTAAGTCATGTTTCACGAGTTTAATAAAATGTCAAGAACATTTGCTCATCAGTCTTTGACACATTCTGTGGTTTTGTTGAGGTATTGCAGAATATACTGACAGTCGCTCTGAGTGATGCTTGACTCCCAAAAATTTTCACAAACATTGCTTTAACTTTTATACTGATGAGGTAGTTGAATATATAATCTTTTGCAATGCCAAGAATGAGTATTTTTATAGTTCAGCTTTCCTTCTTATTTTGGCAACAAATTTTGGGATATGTGACAGTGCTAATAGAATCAGCAATATAAGCAGATCTGTGTATTCTGCTATAATTTCTGCGTTATAGTTGGTAAGTTGCTTTGTCAACTTCACATAACTCCTTACTGATTTTAACATCTCCATTAACTACTATTTTCATTTTAACTTTTTCATAGATTCTCTTCTTAGATGGAATTTGTGTTAAATTAAAGTTGTTAATTTTGTTTGCTATAAGTTTATTTGCTCAACTATCACCATCATGGTCTCAACAAAATTTATTTATGTGGATATTTTATGCATTTCCAATCAACTCGTTTATTGCTGTTAGTGGTGTCAAAAGCAAACGTTGACAGAAGAAAGAGGAGCCAACACTTCACTTCACACTTTGCAGATGAAAGCCATCTTCAGTTACATTTGCAACAACCTTGATACACCCTGCTGGTTTTTTTGATGGAAAACTTTGTTACTAGTCAGAGTTCATGGTTTTCCTTATGCAGTTGTCATTAACTGGAAAGGGGCCAATATATACTTCACCAGATCCTTTACGTCATCATTTTTTTTTTGTGATTGTAATCCTGTGAAATATAATAAAGGTATTAACCATTTTCATTGTATTATTAATTTTGACATTTCTGCTCATAGCGGCAGAGGATAATATTTTGTCTTTTTGATTCTGGTTCACCTCTGCAAATGTTTGCCAAGTATACTTTTCCGTAGTGACATTTCCCATTTCCATTGTGTTGTGGCAAATTCGGAATATGAGGATCGTGACTGAACCACTCAAAACAGTTCCTTTTCAAGATCTTTGTTGTGATTTGTTGTAGTCTACATAGTATTCTTCTGTTGAGAACTGCAATCCAGCAGAATCTGCCAATGAAAATCAGATAGAAATAGTTATTGCTGTCTCACCAATCCACTTCACCAGCACAGAATCAATTAGCCTCCTTCCCATTGTCAGCCTGCCAGAGCTTTTCATGGACCACATAAGGGTATGTTAAAATGTCATATCAGACCAGACCTCTGGTCCAGGGGAGTCTAGTTTGAATTTTCGTGTATACCTTCTGGGTGAAAGTTTCAAACATGGAATGAAGGGATGGCTGGTTGACGAATAGTACAGTTTTTTCAGACACAAATATATCTTGTGTGGTGTGTGTGTTTGTGCGTAAGGGAGTGGCCGTGGGTGTGTGTGTGTGTAAGAGAGAGCGTTTGACATAAGATTATTTGTTTTAAATTTTATATACCATCCTACTACTGTTTTTCTTGGATCACCATCCCAGGTGCCAGATTCCCAAATACAGGAAGAATATAAAGGATGCCCAAAATGTCTTTCCCTGATTACAAAAATTAAACACATAAATGGAGGTTCGTGCCTATCTTGATACAAATTTTCCTGGACAATGGATCGGTCGTGATGGCCCAACAGTTTGGTTTCCGTGCTCTCCTGACATAACCCCATTGGACTTCTTTTTATGGGGTTATGTCAAGGATTAGGTCTACTGAACACCCGTACCATATCTTGCAACCCTGTGACAACGGATAACCAGAGTCACAGCATTTATCCCTCCAGTGATGTTGGCGAATGTGTTGATGGAAGTTGAATATAGACTAGATGTGCTACTTGCTACCAAGAGTGTTCATGTGGAGGTTTACAGATGTGTTTTCTAGTTGGAAAAAACTTAAGAGTTTTTATAAACACTTTGCACCAGTTCTACATTTTTTTAACGTACTTCTAATGGATATTATTAGTTATTGTAATCAGGGAAAGACTTTTTGGATATCCTGTACTTATGAATGGGGAAGATTACTTCAATTAGAGTGTCTCTACAGACAACAATTTGCTTGATTGGGGTTGCTAGTTTTGCTGTCAGGTGGAAACTGGGTTGGACCCTGGGGTAATCTGACAGAAGCAGGTGGCTAACAATGTCGTTCCCTAGAGAAGAAGAGAATATATATATCAGATATTGTCTGGCTTGCACTCCAGCAAGCAGTAGTCCCCTCTCATTTACTAGCTGTTTCTGATTGCTTCTGCAGTGGTGCAGTCATATGAGGAATAGGGCTGTACAACTTGTCCACGTGTTTAACCTCTTCCCTTCTTATCCTGAGTTAACTTGGGTAAACGTCACTAACAAAAAAATTCTAAGTTAACTCGGTGTTAAGAGTGCTTTTCAGGTTGAAAATTTATTTCTGCTAGTTTAATTGTGTGTCCATGCAATAATATCAGCTTCATTAGTAGATATTGAAACTGTAATTTAAAAAACTGATGTTTTTAGTTAAAAACTATTTAGTTTTGTTTTTAAGGGAAGGGGCTAAGTTGACATCAACATGTAATATATGTTCATTAGTTAGTACTGTTAACTAAGCCAACAGACATTTTAAGAGCCAAGGTCTAAATTGACCTGTTAAGTATGAAATACAACTTGTAGAGACTGAGATGTCAAATCTAAAGTTGCTACTCTTTTGTCACCAATATTTTGAACTTTATTTTGTGAATTTTTTTCAACATGAAAAATTATACACTAAATATACTTGAAAATTATTTTGAAAAAAATTTGATCACTGTATTGTATTCTGCAACCATTCTAATTTTCTTTCCTTGCTCACATCACATCCAACCCCATTATGCAAACGGTGTCAAATGTGACACCTTCAGCAATTACTTCCTCTATATAGCAGTAGCTGAGTCAACTGATAATGGTAAATTGTCTTTGAAACTTGGAATCGCAATATCACTACCCCCATCACATGATTATTCCCAACATTTTTCCTTGACTTCTTTTTAAACATCATTATTTAGTTTCATCCTTGCCTTGCCTCCCATAATCCACAAGACGTGGTGACAAAGAGTTTTTTTAATGTATGTTTAATTTGTTTTTTCTTTGAAAGCATAATCGTCATCATCATGCACATACACGTGCACATAAACAAGCTATGTTGTGTGCGATATATATTTTTGTAGCTCAAAAATCTTGTGGATGTGTAGAATGATGAACCGGTAGACCTTATTTCATGCTGCTGTAGTCTGAGACAATTTGTTTGGTAAAATTTCTGTGCATAAAATGAAACATGTGTTTGTCAATAGTATGTTACTGCATACAAGAGTCGATGTAAAAAATTATTGCACAAAGTTTTTTTTAATGTGTTAGCACACCACTTCAAATGGCGGTGGTGAAGTTTGATTTCACGGATCCAAAAAAAAGTGTAAGGGGTAATCTTTGCCACCCTTCTTCATCAAAGAGTTTGCTACTTCTGCCAATGTTAGCAGTTTTGGTGTAATTTTTTTTGCAAAACAAACTGTACTGCCTTTAAAAATGAATCCTAGTGTGGAAGTATCCTTCGCAAACTAGTAGAAGCACTATTAAAAATGCCTGCAATGATGATTCTTTGTAATTGTAAACTTTCACACAAATCGTCTTCTCAATATTATATTAGTTGTATGCAATATCCATTTATAACACCTAGCAGTTTACCATATGAAAAGGTACTTAGTTGTTGTGGAAAAGTAGTGACAATTCAAGACTGACAGAATAATACTGTATTTTTAGTATGAATGATAATTTGATTTTACACATCGTGAACAACTTCATATACATATGTATAGTTAAAAAACATGATTTGTGTACCATTAGCAGTATTGTTAACAATTTCAAATAATTTGTTTTAAGAATGAGTGATAGTCACCATCTTGAATTTTGGTGTTTTGTGTAGGTAATAACTTTTCTTCCATGTGAATTTTTGGAACTTTAACCTAACTACGGAATAGAATACATACTGATACAATTTTAGACACTGTAAATATCTTTTTGTCATACCTGTTGTGAAAATTCTTATTACTTTCTTAACTGCAATTCTATCTGTAACAACAGCAACGGAAAATAAGGATTTATAATATCTAAAATTCTTTCAATGTGTATTCCATAGTTAGGATATGGTTACATAAATTTGCCCAGATGAAAAGCTGTGACACAAAATACAAAAATTCAAGGTGGTGTCTATCACTCACTCTTAACTCCTTTTACAATTAATGTTATAAATTAAAATAATAAATAAATAAAAGAAAGAATTATTTGGTTCTAAATCATAGAAGGTCCATGAATTTCACAGTGGTATTCACTGTAAATGTAGAAATGCTATTATAGGGGGGGAGGGGGAAATATATATATAAATATATATATATATATATTTATTGATATATATATTTATATATAAACCTTTTTCCATTGTTGAAATCGTAATCTAAAGCAATCATTGTTTTATGATGTATGAAAGTTGGGTTCCTAATCTCCAGCAGTGTGTCATTAGATTTCGTCAGTTATGTTTTTAATGAACCTGTTAGATTATTGTTAATGAAATTTTTTTTACTGTGAATTTCTTAAATAGCCTGAAAATCTGGTTTCATTGATAAGTAATGACTTTGAAGCTCTTATATTAATTATCTTTATAAATTTTCAATTTACTTTAATGTATTTTTCTGTTAATTGTTTACCTAATTCAGGATTGTTAACATTTTCCACTAGTGAAAGTTATTCTGAAGCAAATTTTGTTTTGTTAATTGGAAATTGATCCCAATGTACTGAATGACGGTGGTTAATGTATATTTTTTATTTTTGTATTAATTTGTGTGTGTGTACACATTGCATAGTTATTAAATTAATTATCTAATCAATTTTTCCCCACACAGTAGCTTCAATAATATGAAGCAAATACTGTTTTGTAAAAACTGTTTCATTGTTAAGGGATCATAAAATTTGTATTTGGGAGTCTGAAGGAATATTTAATATGTTATTTTAATTATTGATTAAATAATATCCAGTAACAGTATACACTTACTTTTTTTATCTCTGTGTATGATTTCAAATTTTCAAACAAATATTGTTTTAAAAATTGTATTTTGTTCCAAGCCACTGAAAGACTTTTACAAAAAAAAATTACATCCAGTGCTTTTCAGAGCTGACAAATTTGCTACAAAACTGTTACTTATCAGTTGTAATAGTTATGTTGTGATCTTTTCTTTACCTGTGCTAGTAATTGCCACCACAGCTTCAACAATATGTATAATAGTTCTAATTAGAGTAACGTATTAAATTAGTTGTACAATATTACCAAATGCTGTATGCATTGTGTTTACTAAACCTTGTGAATATCAAATGTTGCAGTGTTGTGTGTAAATTGCAGGTTTTGATTCTGATTTTGTATCTTCAATTAATCACACAGTAGGATAAAGGTTATTTTAGTTCGTAACTCGTATCAGTTAATATCATTGCATTAAGGTTGTAAAATTTAAAAGACGTAGATGTTAAAAATTAACATTTCAAAGTCAAGGTTGACAATGGCATGGCCAACATCATCAAGACCATTATTGGTCTCGTCAAGACAGACTTGTCGAGCTTTTGTCAACATTTGAATGAGTAAACAATTGGCATCAAACACTACAGTCTCCGTAGGCATTCCATTTTTTTTTCTCAGTTTTGAAAACTATCACGTGTGCCAATTTCTACATGAAAATACTTTTAATTTTGATAAATTGCACAGTTTGAGAGCCAGCTGAGTGTATTTGTGCAAAAATCACTTTTGTCAGAGGAAAACCATGTTTATTTTGTGGAAACAGCTGTAAAATAAATGCCAACACAACTGTAAAAAAATTTAATTCTTTTATGAGACAGACTATAAGTGTTTACAGCCTTAGTATGGAATTGTGTACCTTGCTAAATGACTTTGTGTGTTTCTGCCAGGCCATTTATGCTGTGGAATCAGGATGTGAGTTATAAACAGTGTGCACCTTGCATGAAGTTGATTTAATTTAACTGCACATGCCACTTTACTTACTTCAACTACCTTCTTGTCCCCTGAACTCAGAGGGTATTTGGCATCCTACTTTAAGTTCTGTGCTAATTGCAACTGCTACTATCGTGTCATTGTTTTTGACTGACATGCTACATTCCCAAACTTACTGGCTGTTAAAATGTTTCCATTAGCAGCAAGTGACTGTCGCGGCATACAGGTGTGCTTACAGTACATATGTAGGAAAATAAATTGGGATGTCTGCGGTACCTTAGCCGATCATCTGAAGTCAGTGCTGTATCGCTTGCACTACATCACTATCTTCACTGGTAACAGGCGTTCCACTGAGCCAGATGTAGAATTGTTAGCTCCTCTTGTAAGAGACATGAATTTTGAGAACTTACCATTCATAAGAGCCTCACCTATTTACTACACACGCAACAGAATTTTTTCGTTTTGTTAGTTGCACTTACCAGTGGCAGTATCATGCATGGTCTCCTGGATTATGTTTCCAGATCTGTTAAAAGTGCTACGTTTCCCTACTAATAATTGGAAGTGGTCCTGCTGAGAATCATGACTAGATTGCAATGGCAGGAGGAAACCTTTGCTATGAACCCTTTACAATGCGGTGGCCCTAGAGATGAACTTATTTAACCTAAAACTTTAATATTTAGATGAAAAGATGAACTTTTTTAATTTTAACAGCAATATTTAATTGAAAAAAAAAACTGTCTTTGCAAAGTTTAAGGTTGGATCGCCACAGTTAGGTGGTCTATGACCCAGCCTATAAGCATACCTATGTGTGTTAATTTCTACTACTAAGCAGTTTATCCAAATAATACTTAATAAAATGTTTAGTATAGGTCTCCTAATTTTTTTTTATTGATAGTGTATATGATTTTGTATTTTAGTATTATATTTTGAAGAATTATGGCTGTTGTTGCATTTGTTAAAATAACATTTATAGGTACTGGTATGTCAGTGATTTTGATTATTCTGTCTTTGAATGCAGGAACACCATCTTCAACGCGCCATCGTCACTGGACTTATCATTCCTACACCTGAAGTCACAGAAATCCCAGATGAAATCTATAATAGGTTATATCCACAAGACTACAAAATGCCTCGCCAACTTATACACATGCAACGTAAGTAGTACTTAAATCACAGCACAGTTTGTTTAACACCAATAAGTGTTTATAGTTAATTTTTGCTCAGGTTATTTATCTAAAACCAATATTTTCGTCACCACCATAACTATAATTTGTCTGTGTGTTTGAAATTTAATTTTTTTACATGTAAACACAATTTTATGGAGCATAAAATTAACACATACGAGCACTGCCTACCTGCGCATTAGAGGCTCAGAAGTGATGGAGCTATAAGGGCGATTTTGAAGTGCACAGCAAATCTTGCATTGCCACTGCAAGCCAAGCTCTGTACTAGCGTGCAAGATTCCTACCATTCCATTTTATTATGGGACTTAAAGCAGTGACCATATAATTTTATTGGTGTAGAGTCTTCAGCAATATTCTGTGTACGTTTCTATACTAGGTTCATGTACATCCTGTTAGTAAATTTTAAAGTACAGCAGTCTGAAAAGGCTATTTTAGCTATGTTGGCAGGCATAGAAACAGTGTTTTAATGAGTACTGTGTCTTAACAAACATATTTTGTCCTTTGGCTAAAGTCTGTTTTCTTTTCGTACATTGGCACAGTGAGCTCTTGTGGGATGTTTTTCTTAAAAGAAAATTATACTCTCCCGCACATTTAAATGCATTTGAAGCGTGTGGTAGGCTGCACACTTAATTTCTCGTTTTTTTCTAATGGGGAAAGAAATTAATCTTCTTTTTATAAATAAAAATTTTGCATTTATGAGGTTTCACTCTACTTCCCAACTCTTTTAAACGGAAAGTATTTTACATGAACATGCATACAAGATAGAAATAGAAAGGAATATTGAATTGATTTTTTATTAATTAAATTTTATCTAATATAAGTTATGTTACATAATATTGGCTTAGACTTCTTACTGTTTTAGCATACAATAAAAATGTTCACATAAAATAATTTTTGTTACAAGGCGAACAGTTAAATTGATCCATTGAAATGTAATTTTTTAAACATTGATCTTCCTTTAAACAGTCTGTAGGCAAACTTATTAAGGCAGAGCATTTTAAGATATAGTTGATTGGCTTATTAAAAGTTTTTAACTAATTTGTAGTATTTATTTTAATGTAAAAGTTAATATACTAATAAAGATATGTGCAGAGACTTGCACAACTGCATATTAACATTTAAAGCCCTTCGAAAATAACTTTTTTGTATGCTGCAGATACAGTAAGTACAAACTCAGTATCTGACGTATTGTAAGGGACTCTCTCATTAGTCTTGTGGAAAGGTTAAAATGTCATAGGGTACAGTATGGTTACTTGGCATTCTTTACCATCCACTGCTAACATGTCCCAGTTTCACGCTTGCCACTGAAAGTTGTTTTGTTTTAAGTTTAGGCAGGATTGGTTTCTTTACCACTAGGAATTAGTTCAGAAAACCTTCTCTGTAACACTGTTTTTATTGTGATATTTTTTATAACAAGATTATGGAAGTATTTACAAATTTTGTGGATAAATAAATTCTTTTAATGGCTTTGATTGCAAATGCATATGCATGGTGTCCAGAAACGGCAATATAATAAACACACCACATAAATTCTAGACAAAATTAGAGGTGCACAATGTTGCAGTGTAGTACAAAGAAAGTCTACTCGTACACTACATGTCTAGGTATTATTTTTTATGTTGTGCAGAGTAAACGTAGAATAAAGGGACTGCAAGGGATTTTAGCCTGTACCCATAATTTCATAGTCAGAACATTAGTAGTAAGATATTATACTTGTGGAGTGCAAGAAGGGACTTTCTCCACGCTGTGTTGCCACATATTGTGAACATAAAATATTATCGTACACGTTCTGCCACTCACAATTTTTGTCGAATTTAGCTCAGGATTCGCGTTGCGTGCTTATTATATGACTGTTTGTGGACGTCCTGTGTGTGTGCACACGTCTATATGTACACAGGATGTTCAGAGTGAGTCATTACGTGCTAACCCGGCAGAAAACGATAGTACAGTATGTGTAACATTGGGTCTGTTGTAATATACACTAGACCCTCAATTTTACTAGTACTGACCGTTCCATTTATGACATTTGTAAAATCAATACCTTCGTAAAATTTATTGACGCCAATTTTGTCCCCTACCCCTTTACCAAATTTAAAAATTGCATATTTCCGCAAATTGTAATCACTGGGGGTTTTGATTTTTGTAGCGTTTTGCAGGAAAGTAAGACAAGTTATCAGTAAAATGTAAACTTATATCACAAGATAAACGTCTTCCGATTAAAATGGTGTCCCTGAACTGTAAATATGACCTATCCGTGTTCTGGAAAAAAAAAAAAAAAACGAGCACTGGGTGTTTTCTCGCATAAACATAGTCTGACGTCCGTATCGCTTCACACTAAAAAGGCAAATAACAACTGAAGTTTAAATTTATATCAATAGACAGACGTCTTTCGATTAAAATCACACCTACGAATAATCATTGTGACCAATCCATATCACAAAAAAATAATAAAACACCAAGTACGGATGCCTCTCAAAATTACTGATGGACGCAACATTTTTTTTCGGAGGCCGCGAGGCTGGTGTACTATCCTTTGCAACACAAAATTAATGAATTTTAAAAATCAAGTCAAGTTTGTAGATAATCCGGTGTGCTGTACTGTGTTAGGTGCTTGGGCTCTTTTAACGATGGCATGCCCAGATATTGTGAGTGTATGGCAAGAGTCGAGTTAATACAAAAATGGTGCCGTCAACGAGTTCAAACTTAGTCACTTATACCGTTTTTACCCATTATCTAGTCGTGTTTACTTTCCAGCTGCTGGTCCTGCTGATGGGTAGTGCTGATAATGCCCCCCCCCCCCTTTTTTTTTTCTTCTCTTCTCTTCTCTTCTTCATTTCGCTTGGCAGTGAAGACTTTCACACATACACACACTGCGCCATAGCGCAATACTCTAAGCAAACAATGGTAAACGTGCGTCAATCATCCACATCACTGATAAATTCCATGAAGCTGACTACAGCGTCTGCACCAGAAATCCTACAGACAGGAGTAGATTGCAACAAGAAGTTACTCACTTCACCAGGAAAATTGAATTACTACTAAAAACTGCCAAAACTCGTAAGATAACAAACAAGACATGTGATTATTTGTAATTTCAGTGGTTGGGTGTGGGTAGAGGCAGGGTACGAAAAATATAATGTCTGATAAAGGTTAGGAGAAGGGGAGGGTTACAAGTTGGGTGTCTGCTAGGCATTTTTCGCTAAGTGGACGAGGATATTCACAGTTTCCGGGAAACACATTGCTAGTTGTTTCCCACGCTGAGGTTTGAGAAGGTATAAAGCATGGGGGGCACGTGAGACAAATATGTAACTCTAGCTGTCACTGTCTTGTTATCTACGATGAAATGAGGGGTAAACAAACCGTGTAACATATGTATTAGTGCTCACAGACTGAAAATTGCTCTTCGATGTGCACTGTCACATTTTTACAGCTTTAACTTTTTTTATGGTTTCCAAGAGTATATTAGTAAAATTGCTACCTTCGAAAAATCCAGGGTTCGTAAAATCGGGGTTCTAGTGTATGACTGAGTTATACACCCTCAAAGGTGGAGGTGGAAAATGTATCATTGAACTGTTAATTCTTAGTAGTATGTAATTGAGTAACGAAATTTTGTATATTAGGCTATACCCCTTCGTGCTTAAACTAACTAGGGGTTGACTATCCCTTCATGCTTAGAACTTTGTAATCCTTGAATTGAAGTGACTGGACATGACATGTAACTGATCAGCATGCCAACATAAATAAAAAAAGGTTGACTTGAGAAAAAACTGCAAATTTGAACCATTTCCTCATTAATTGTAAAGGTATTCACGATCTTTACAATAAAAACCGAACATGAAATTTAGGGAAATTAATAATGAATAATTATAAGAAGAAGAAGAAGGAGAGTAATAAACAGAAAGAATACTAATGGTTTTGATGTTGAATGTCCAGCGAAGTCTCATCCACCTCAGGGCTACTTGAAGTCTTCTTGTCCTATACATAAATTTTAATACTAAATAACTAACTGAATGAAACTTAATAGTAATAAAAAAACCAACTACTCTGACAAACCTGCCATCAGGCATACCAAGCACTTAGGCCTTCGCCTCGCCCACCGGGGCATCGCCATGCTCGCCTTAGTCCTAAGCCTAAGTCCATCAAAAAGTTTTCCAAATCATCTGCCATGATCATAAGCATGCAAAGTTCAACAAAAGTCAGAAAAGCTTGCTAAAACATGGCCGGCAAGTATTTATACACTCAGTTGCGCCTTCCAGAACCTTCCATGATTTATCTTCCTGGAATGGTCGTCACTGATCCTTCCAAACTGGTGCAACATCTACCCTCTCTGTCCCACAGGGCTTCCACAAGTCAGCGATGTTTGACATCACGGGTTGGGGGACTGTCCAAGACTGGAACAACAAAAATGTGCTGTTCTACACACCCTGTCCGCGCGTCTGCCCTACTACAGATGGTACTGTTAGACAGAGGAGCAGGGGAGTGTTGATAAAGGCATCCAGTGCCCCCGGAAAGCTGCCGCACACCGAAAGTACCAGAAGGACCCACAGCACAGAACCGACCGGCAACACAGACACATCCATCACCACACCCCTCACCTGCCTACAACCTGACACAAGGCCATCGGCCTGCGCACACTACCGTGACGCTCCCCACAAAGGAATCTACAAACACTGCAGTGAGAACGAACTCTGCAGGCTTCCAAGAACAGTAAACAAATAAAAACTGAGAGACTGTAAGAAAACACTCTAGACGTCCACAATCCTCAAAGTAAAGAAGTGACTTCCCAAAAACTGAGTATTCTTTAAAATTAGAAACTAAAATAACTTTACCACCAGTTTTGAGTATGAATGAGAAGAAAAAACTAAAAAAATATGTGCCCAAAATTTACCGTTGTGACAGTATTGTGGTGGCCTGGGAGGTAGACAACCGGTGACAGTGTTGTGCATGGTGTATCAGTAGATAACAAGATTCACATTCCTATTACTCATTAGTAATTGATAAATGTATTTGTTGTAAAGAAAGTAGTTTTGATAACGTATTAGTTGTTTATTTGGAATGTGGATGGATTATGTAGTTTTAAAGCATACACTTGAAATGAGAGCAACACATGCACAAAAGTGATGCTCAACGACAGGTTCACATGCTACAGCATACGAGGATTAGCCTGTACAAAGTGCCATGCATTTTGAATACGTCGCTAGTGCTTGTCTATGTTGTCAACTTTACTTGAATAAACCAGTGCCTTCAAGTGACCCAATGAAAATAAGTTGACTGTTTGGATCAGGTGATCTTGATGGCTGTCCCACTGGCCCACCATGGCCACTCTGTAGCCCAGAGTACAGCCAGTCTAAGTATTGCCTTGCTGTGCAACTTAAGTGTGGCGGTGCACCATCGTACACGTAGTACGTGTCAACTCTAAATTCAGTGATACATCGTCAAGTAGTTGTCGCATGTTTTCTTCCAAGCAGTGCCGATATGCAGTGCCAGAGAAATTTGCGGGGAAAATGTGTGTTCCATTTAGTATTCCATCTATAATTCCTGCCCAAACAAAGAAAGCAGATATTCATTTGATTTTTCTTGTTGTATATGGGTTGATGTGAGCTCACATATACTCTTTGTGGAAATTGAAGATCCCCTGCTTAGTAAACTTTGCTTCGTCAGTCAATAGGAAACCTGGTACTTGACAAATCAGGTTTTGGTACCACTCACGGTACTGTAAACAAGCGGGCCAATCAGGAAGAAGAAGTGCCTTCTTTGTCTCGTCGAAAATGTGAGTTACTGTCGATTGTGATACGTTGAGCACATTTATAAATTTCTTGGGTGTTGGTATATGGTATACAGTGGAACCCCTGAATTACACTTCTCAAGGGACCAGTAAAAAATGGTGTAAAATGCAGGAAAGTGTAATCTGAGGGAAGATTATAATGTAAAATCATTAAATGTGACCAAATACAAACAGTGTAAATGGCAGGAAAGTGTAGAATCAGGGGGTGTAATTCAGGGGTTCCACTGTATACTGACTTTTTGGTTTACAATACATAATCCAACTGCATTCCTATTTTTGAATTATTTGTAAGTTTGTTAACTGCTGCCATTGCCTCCTTGATTCCCTCCCCCCTCCATATTTTTGTTGCTCATTTTCTCATGCTGTGTCCGTTTATATTACTGTGGGTTTTCTGTGATTAAAAAAAATTTACTAACAATGGCGTTTATTCAACAAAACCATTGAGTTTGTCATAGACCTCAATTGCAAATATCATTCTACAGAACTTTACAATGTAACTCCTCAACTCAATTAGGTACTAAAGTTTTTTTAACATCCGTTGTAAGAAATGTTTGAAGTGTGTGCACACACACAGACATAATTACATACACACCCATTCCTTTTCCCATGACTTCATTCACGTGGTTTTAATTTTTGGAAAAAAAAAAAAAAAAAAAAAAAAGGACAAAATTATGTAAATGATTATTAGTGACAATTTTAGAACCACTTTTAAAGTAAAAGTTTTTCAGAAAATTTTTTGTGTTCCTCGTTCTGCTCCCTTGCTCAGTTTTGCCATCCTCTTTTTATTTTATAATATATGTAAAAATTTATGTTGGAAACCTTTATGGACACATGTACAACCCATGAACATTTTATCGCAATCGGATGAATGGTATAGGAACACATATGTTTCAAAAAAGAAAATAATAATAAAAAACACTCATACGTATTTTTTTTTCTCTCATGGATAAAGATTATTGAAAATACTTGTAAATGTCCAAAGTTAGAAAGTAATTACAGTTATTTTCCCACAATTAAAACGTAACTGAAAAACTAAAAAGAAACTGAAAATGTACATCTTCATAAATAAATACTGTAGCCTAAGCTTTGGACATTTAGTCAACTCAATAGAAAATATAATATCTAGGATACTTTTTGTACAATTTTTATAATGTAACTAAGTTTTAGCAATCCACTCTATTGTACAATAACTTAATAGTAAATGTAGTGAAAACAAAAATTCTAAATGAAATAAACTATTTATAACAAAAGCATATGTCACATATGACTATAACACATAATATAATACCACTAAAAAAAGTAAAGAATCTGCAGAGATTCAAACCACAAATCCTTACTTAGCCTAAAATTAACGCTCATGCTAGACTACTCGGCTACCGCTACACAATGAGAAACCGGCCAAAAAGATATATAAATGATACTGCAGTGTTTAAACGGAAAATGTTTAATCACGTATTAGTGCCTGTTTCAGCAGAGGAAATTTTTTTTAAGTTTATGGCATTAATATTATGTCATTTGACACGAGCATAGGTTTAAAAAACTCATAAAATTAAGAAAAACTATAGTGTACAACTGTATGCTGTAGTGCCTACCACCTTGGCACACTGCTTGAAAATCTCGTTAAGTCCGAAGATACCCAAACGCGCTGCCCCATCGTAACGACTAATACTCTGAATACAGATTTTGTGGAAACAATTTTTTCAGTATGCCACGGCACAGTTGCTTCATACCGACTTTTGCTTCGTAACCACAAAACTTAGAATAAGCTCCCAGGTCTTGAACAAATGCCCCTGAGAAAAAAATCATCTGTATGACCCTCTCTAAGCATTCAACTGAAAAATTGTATGTACTTTAACTTTCCTACTGAAATGTACCCAGATCCAGGACTACAAAATTTCAGTGTTATTGTAATAATGACTATAGGTGATTCGGAATAAAGTGAGCACTAAAAAAAGCCCTGATTAATTTCTATTTTCTGCCAGTTTATATCTTTCCGCTACATGTAAACATCAACATTGCCACGTGCTTTTATTTACATAGTCTTGTACAATGTTTACATTTACGTTAAAGTGCTCCGATAAATTTTAGCTACAATATGTACTCATTAAATGCACG
>PNEQ01095582.1:27156-40228 GCA_003012365.1 Medauroidea extradentata | reverse complement strand
CTAGTCTAAAATAAAACATTGGGGTCACCGCTTAAAGTCCCATAGTAAAAAGACTACAACTGAAACCTTGCACGCCAGTTTGGCGCGCTGCGAATAGAGGCGATGTGCTTCTCGACAAGCGTTGGACACTGGCTCTTATCGCTACGCTGTTACCACGCGTCAAAGGTGGAAATTTGACACCGCGAAGGACTTCTCTTAAGGCCATGGTCTTTCATTAATTTCAAACAATTGCAAATAACTCGAATATTTTTTAACCAAATGCTTTGAAAAAAAATTTGAGACTGTGTACGGTCATACTATACACAATTTTACCAGAAGGTTTTTTTTTTTTTATATAATAATGTACCGTTTGCTAGTAAAGAAATATTTTGCTTCATTTTGGCATATTTGAGGGACAAAAATGTAAAAATTCGTTTGGTGTATTGCAACAGAAAAATTCATATACACATGATGATATATGAGTGTTAAAACTGTATGAATGAATTTTTGATATATGTATTAATTTGCGTTAAAAAAAATATCGAAACCACTGCAACACTAAAGAGCGAGGTCTGAAGCTCTGGGCAAAAATTTCTCACTCACGCACTCTGTAGCATTGTAGGTATATAAGCCACTGTTGCCGGAACCCTTTGCGCCTCATGATCCCAGTTCGCGATATTTTCTCCCTCCTAAAAAACCGCCTTCACCACACCAAAACACGGACCTTGAACTTGACACTCGCTCACCTGGTGTCCACGAGGGGAGGTAATTACAGGCGCGTTCCCCAGCCCGGTGACAACGCAGACCGGTAATTACAGCGGAGGGAGGGGGGAGAGTCCTTTAATTAGGGCCCACGACACACAGACACACTCCCGCCTGTAACCTGGCCTTGTGGCGTGTCCAGGATTAATTTTTAAGGATAATTAAGGTCGAGGGTTGATCTTAAGGGCACCGCCTATTAGCGAACAAAAGCGACGGAGCAGTAAGGGCGACCTTGAAGCGCGCATCAAATGCCGCGTCCTCTTAACGAGCCGAGCGCTGAACCAGCGTTCTAGAGCCCTGCCGGTCCGTTTTTACTATGGGACACTAAGCGGTGACCACATAATTGTATTGGTGTAAAGTATGTTCAGTGCACGTTTCTGTATGAGTTTCACTAACATCCAGTTATTAAATTTTGAAGAACGACAGTCTGAAAAGGCCGGTATGAGCTACGTTGGAGCGCTTAGAAACCGTATTTGCAATGATCATGGTGTTTTAACAATGACATTCCAATCTTGTCCTAAGTGTGTTTTCTTTTCGAACGTTGGTACATTGGGCACATGTAGAATAGTTTCGTAAAAAAAAACGGTGCCAAGGACGATGTTGAACAGCTCATCTGGTGCGCTATCGCCTCTACAGCAAGACACTTGAGTGAGTGAGAGATTTGTCAACGCTCAACATCGAGGTCTTCAGTACTGGTGAGGGGTGACATGAGGTCGGGATGAAAGGGCGTGGGAAACTGGAGATCCCCGAGAAAACCAGCCGACCAACGGCATCATCCGGCACGATCCCCATATGCGAAAATCCGGGGACCGACCCCGCCGGGTATCCAGCCCGGATCGCCTTGGTGGGAGGCGAGAGGTCTGACCATTCGGCCACCGCGAGCCCCAGCAAGACGCTGAAACGGCGTGCAGTGGTATCGTTGATCACTCGCCTGACTGACACTTTCAGCGGTGACCCCAACTTTTCATTGGTGGAAAGTTTTATGCCAAGTTAATTGCATGCTTCTAGAGTAGTTTCACACGAGTCCTGTGAGTAGCTATTCAGATATAGCAGGTTAAATAAATGCCATTCTCAGCCAATTTAAGGCGCTCCAAATGTTTTTCTAATTAAAGTGATGTTTTGTAACTATCTTACCGTCATCGTTTGAATTGTTTTTTTTCTTTTCACTCACATGGAATAATTAAGTTTTAAAAATAAATAAATAAACGTATTTACGAACACACTGCAACGCATTTTAAGCGCGTGGTAAGTGGCGCGGCGCCCGTAAGCGGTGACACTATCATTTTATTGACTCTTTCACAGTAGAAAAGTCCAATTTACTTGTAGACCTCAATTTCGAACGAATCCGGTGCATACATCTTAAGAATGCGTGGTAGATAAATAAAGGCTGAAAACATAAATTGATTTCTACGCTTTTTTCGAAGGCAACATGGATAAAATACTCAATGACAATCCTAGATAATTGTATTTGCCTACTTTATGCACGGGGTTCCGGCGTCAGAGATTGTTCGTAACACTGGAAACAATTTTGTTTAGAACGTTGGCTAATACTATTGTCTAGGATTGCTATTGTTTAATTTTCGCAGATTGGCTTCAAGAATCCTACAGTTATAGATTAATGTTTTTTGCGCTGTATTATGTACCACGCGAGAAACTAACGTTGTGCTGATTGTTTATTGTGACCTCAGATGTCAACTTTCGAGTACAATACAATCTACATATAGGGTAAACGTACACTACTTCGTGACAATAATGATTCGAACTTCTGTAACAGAAATACGTCAGTCATTTTAATTGTGAACTTATATGTGATTATTGCATAAACTACACATGTCTGCTCTCTGTTGGTAGTCTAGTGAACTCCGTGTACAGATCCTTCCCAGTTTTGTGAAGCCCGCCAAGTGGTTTAGCGTAATAATAAGGCATGTCACGAAGCATACTCGGTTTATCCTACACCACGGTAGTAGAAGAACAGGTCTGGACACTCGCCTGGATATTTGGCCCCCTTGTTGTTTGGCTGTAGTTCACCAAGTTATCGAGAATATTGTGTTTTATTGGCGCTGCAGTTAGGGCGGTCGAACTCAAACTCCGCCCACTTCCTCCCCACTAAGATAAACAATTTATCAAAACTTCTTTTTTTTATCAATTTATGAAATACTTCCTTCGCTTACAAATTTAAGAAAAGGCTCTAGCAATCTTTATTTACTTTATAAATTTAACAATGGAAAATAGTGGGCGGAGTTTGAGCCCGACCGCGCCAAAAAGTACGACATTCTCGGTAACTTGACGAACTACAGCCAAACAACAAAGGGGTCAAGCAAAACACGTTGGTAGATAGGCGAGTGTCAGGACCTGTTCTTCTACGACCGTGACCTACACTTAAGTTGTTATTTAGGGCTCTTGGTATATATTTAAAAAGGACAGGAAAGTATAAGTTATATGAAGGGATAAAAGCAACTAAAGAGTCGAAAGTGCTCACTTTTCTCTGAGCCACATATACCTAGGCCGCTCCAAGCTGTGTACGGAGCTTCGGCCGGTAGAAGTTTATTCTAAAACTGTTCAACGTGCATGGGTGTCGTCTACTTATATTAGGAATAGCATTCGAAGAATACCACACGCATGTATATTCTTTTAAGGTTCTCCAATAACCTTAATGGGGATTGATCCCTGTCAGATCGGTTTTACGGTTTTTATTATAAATCAGGGAACAGACACATGGCTTTACTTTTATCACGCTGACAAGGCATACTTTATTGTTTCATTCACTTTTTGTAATCCATATGGCATTGCTTCTGTTAATTTTGTGGCCTCTGTAGTCGCTCCCGTAAATAAAGCAGTTTTTCCTTTTCAGCTGTTTCTCGTTGCAAAATAATGAACATATTATGGTTCCAGCAATTACGGAAAATCGATTAAGTTTGTATCTATGCCCTGTCGTGAGAAAAGTTTTGATACATTGACTGGAATAGAAGTTATCGAGAAAAAAAAACAGATAAATCCAAGGTGGTAGGGATCAATACCCCTTAAAAGAGGCATTCTACAACAATTTTCAATGTCGTAATTTTATTTTTATGTTAGCACCAGATATTATTTTCTTATTTTAGTCCTAAAGTGTGACAAAATTTTGCTTTAAGAATTTTTTTAATCTCTCATAGTTTTTGCGTAATGGCATGTAAATGTCAAAATTTTCATATTACTGTTTTATGTAACCAACTGACATACCAAACTGGAAAATTATCAGTGAATAACAATGCTGCAGGCTACAAGTTGACATAAATAAAACAAAAAATGAAATTTTTTTTGTGATTTTAAAAAATTGTTGGATTTTTAAAAATGTCATTCAAATGTCAGAATTTTATACCAAAAAATTAAATTTGGTTTTCATACGTGTCACCAAAGTAGCTAAATAAGTTTCTTTGAGAACCATTACGTGTACATACATCTTTCCACAGACACTATCAAACATCGTAAACACTGGTGGCAGGTGGACTTGCTGCCTGTTTGAGAAATGGTTTCGTGACTGTCACGAAAGCCATTCGTTTTTTAATAAAGCTGATTGTTATCCATGAAACTAGGAATTATATTTACTTGCCACCTTATTAAATTAAGTTGCTGTCAGGGGACGTAACATTTTCCTCTTCACGATACACTTTTTTTTGTGCGCTAGTTAGAGTTTAATACAGAAATGGCATATTTCACTGCAGTGCGAGTACCTTTGACAACCTGTTTTATTTTATTATTTTTTTACTTTGAGCCAAAGTACATGTTTCCATAAACGTAGCAGTTAAACAACAAACAATATCACTATGACCTCACTTTACAAAATCCGAATTTAATATTGTTTAAACTGTTTTACGAGAAAGTCCGACAATGATTTATTTCAAATGTTCAATGAAAAATTTAATTTGAAGACCGTCATAGGCGAATAAGTCAAATGTTAATCAACTTGGTGTCTAGTGTAGAAATATTAATTACGTAAATATTAAGTGAATAAATTTTATATTAAATTGAGAAACTGAGAAATGAGGGAGAGTAAGAGAAGTACTGAAAACAATTCAATGAGATTTATAAGTGCATTAAGAATCTAGTGAAACGTTATTATTTAAATAAACATGGTCTCCATCTTAGCTTGGTGCTCCCTGAGTGAATAATGCTGCACTGATATATACAAATCAGGTCTGTAACTGCAAGGCAACAATTTACAATATCTGTACAAGTTTTAAAATTAAAAAAAATACAAATAATAGTTAAATCATAAGACCCGACATACAAAACAAAAGTAAAAAAAGTAATAATAGTTTAACATCATAGTTATTTAGTACTATAATAATTCATCAAGGCACTGTTTCACTGATAGTTTGCATTGGTTTTTGTTTACGTATGTTGTAATTTAAATCTAACTACGTGCACTGCAATCTATAATTTAACTTATGTATTCTAATGTCGCTAACACTTGTTTCATGTCGTAATAATTCATAATCTCACTACTTCATGTGCACCGCATTTGTTTATGTATGTTTATGTTGAATCTTAAGTGCAAGTGTTAGACAATTTTATTGTATTTTCAGTTTTTGAGCCATAACGTTTACTATAATCGTATTCTAAAATATTTTCTTCGACAAAGCGTTGGATATGTTCTTGGTAAACTGCTTGACTTAAATAATATTAAATTCTTTCATTAGTTCGTCATGCAGAATCATTGCAAGATAATTATCTAAAGTTAACCTTTAATTCTCTTTCAATGATTCTGTATGTCAAATGAATGAAAGATTCCTTGGTATTATTAAAAAAAATTACAATGACCTGGCTAACTGATGTATTTCCCAGTAAAAATACCCAAGTTTCTACAGCATTTATTTATTGAGATACACATTACATCTACAAAATAACGAGTGAAAACGGGAGGACAAGTTTTCTGAAGAATCGAGTTTGGTATAGGCTGTCTCTGTGGCCATATTCGCAACGGTATCGTTTGAAATTCTTTTAACAAAAAAAAAAAAAAAAAAAAAAATCAAATGACTAGCAGAACTTATTTTCGCTCACAGCTGTATAGGTATAGCTTGCATGCAAATTAGTTCGCGATTAAAAGCGAATGTATGGCAGCTGCTTCTTTTTGATAGCGGTGAATATAAAATAACATTTGGTCGCTACGGTTGAGATGCAACATGCACGCTGAACTTTGCATTTGCAGGTGCACTGCAAACTACATGACCTTGAACGGAAGAAAAATACGATGTGTTCCATATCTTGACTGCGCGAGACAAAGGCGTATACACAATTGAATACTTTAGCATTTAAGTTTACGTTTACGTTAATTTGAGTTCTTCGTCAGTACACAATACAATCGTACAGTTAAAAGTAACAACAGTTGAAAAACAATTGAGAATATTTTCTTTTTGGGAAAATGTTATACATCATTACATGTTTGCCGCAAAGAAATGCCATGTAACGATTAAGAAATTAAATTAAGTTATTAAAACATATTAAATATTTTGAAATATTTCGCAGAAAACCTACAACGATATCTATGGGCAAAACTTGCAGCTCATTTACGAATACTTCTCAAACAAGGTATTCTGGAAACATTTAAAACACATCTGTTTCATTTTTCATGAAATCATAGTGCTGCAAAATAAAACTATTCTTAGAAATAAAAATTTTTTATTGCAATAAACATGTCTGTTGGTTCTCTACAAACGGCCGCATTGACTTGGTTTTTACGTTTTCCGTTTCTCGGAAACATAGTCAACACTGCTTGACTTCTAGCGTTTCCGAATCTATTTTGTACGACTTCGTAAGAAGCCATTCATCGAAAGATATCGTAAAGTCAAATGTTAAAGTAAATTGTGTAACCGCATTTCGCTCGCACTAGAATTTCTTGTGCTATCGACAGGCGGAGATAATAGATAGAGGTACGTAAATTTCGCAGATACATTCCAGGTCAGGTTGAACGCCAATTATGTATACTTCTTTGTCATGTCTGTGACTTGCTGGCGGCTGTTACGAAACGCGTTTGACTACTGCAAGTCAGTAGTAAATAAGGAAATAATGCGGAAGTTTTATCGCTTGCTACCGGCTTGTACGGTTGTAAGCCAATAGATAAACTATTGTGGCCAGTGGGTGTATAGGACTGACAAGTCTAGGCTGCTGCCAGATGAATCCGCGAAATTGACGTACCTCTAATAATAGACCATTCCTGATACGATGTGAGTTGTAGACGAAGTAGCGAAGGAATGCAGGAACGGCGGGAGACGGGAGTGCCACTAGAAAACCTGCTGCTATGTAATAGCAAACATCTCCACCTCAACCACCCCAAAAAAAAAGTTCCCTTTCGTAGAAGCGAGTATTCTGACTACTACACTGCAGCAAGTAAGTTGGGCCGTAATAAGATAGTCGCCTATCAAAGTTCGAATTCACATGCAGCGTTTTTTATGAAAACCTTTTTTTTTTTTTAACGAAAATATTAAACTTTTTTTCAAATAAGTTTAACTTCGAAAAGACAAACGCATTCTCTACGAGATGACAGAATTTTACTTCCGAAACCAACATACATTCTATAAATAATATTTCGAAGCCCCCGTCACAACCGTTCTTTTCTTTCAGGCTGCTGAGTTTCGAAATTGAATAACTGGATACAAATGGAACAATGACAAATTCAAAGAACTTTGCGGCATAGTCGCAGCCAACAAAATACAGAATGTTGCAAATTTGCTTGCCAGTATTTAGGCGGAACGATCGTCACATGTATAGAAACAAAAAACGTTACATTAAGGGGAAATGTTGGATAATTGTATTGTACTTTTGTTTTCGAGTCGTAACATTTATTCAAGTTGTACGATCAAAATTTTCTCTTTTACGATAAAAAATTTTCTTGATAAACTACTTGACATAAATAATAATTATTTTATCAATTTTTCATGCAGAAACATTGCAAGAAAATAACAGGTTAACTTTCAAGAACGATTACAAGTCCAATATAAAATCTTGAAAATGAATTACAAATATCTTCTATGGCTTAACACTACCACATTTATCAGAAACATTTAAAAACCTAAGTTATTGCAGAAAATCGATAAATAAAATTTTATCATCTAGATGTCCCCTTTAAGGGACTCTCTACCTGCCCTTCAAATGCGTTGTAGTGAGTTACGACTATTCTCTTTTTGACGGAACTATTTAACCAACATTACCTCTGTATATCTACGAATAGAACACACACTTCGAACTATGTCTCTATAGTTTTAAAAATTAGGCACGTAGGCTATATAAGGAAAAATTATTTTGTGGTCTCGCAAAACGGCCAAAAATGACTTTTCAAGACTGCTGTATCTGGAAAATTAACAATCGGATTCGAAAAACATAACTATAGAAACAAGCATTAGACTTTGGACTACGCTGCCCATAAATAAAATAATGTGGTCACCGCTTAAAGTCCCATAGGAAAAAGGATAATAGTAAAGCACTGCACGCCATCTGAGTGTCTTGCGCGGAGAGGCGATAATACATTACATACGTCGGTTGGTGGCAACCTTACTGCTCCTGCCTCACACACACAAACGCAGCCTATCTAGGGAGGCCCCTTAAGGGAGTTCAAGTGCGATAAATCATAATTTTATATTGATATGAAATAGTGTTAGTTTTGTAGACGATACTTGTGAGGGAAGTTTCCTCTTACAAAACAATTTTAGCTGTCGTAGTTTTCTCAATTACGGGGCGTCATAGTCAAAATTTGCATGTTCTGCTGCCATGCAAATAGTGAGAACCAATTGATTTACGTACGTGAAATAATTCAAAGTGAAATAACATACTATGGGCTACGTAATAAAACACTTGAAAAAATCCCGCGAACTGTTTTTGTAATTTAAAATATTGCTGAATTTGCAATTATTTTCTGTACTTTTGCGATTTTTTTAAAATTCAAAATATTACGTTGTGGGTTTCCTTAGTGTTTTATTGCATGGTTCATGCGATGTAAGTTCACAGTGAATTATTTTGTTTAAGTAGGTCAGTTGGCAAATTTTGACTTTGACACCCCGTGTTATGAGAAAACTGTGAGAGCAAAAATTGTTTCGTAAGAGTGAAATGTACTCACAAGTATCATCTACAAAACTAACAATATTTCATATAAATATAAAATTACGATTTTATCGCACTTGAACACACTTCGCATGGATCCGAAAACGCACCGATAATGTGCTGCAGGTATCATGACTTACAGGCGCAAGTACTGGCTCCCGTTGCTGTGGAATGCCATTTACAGCCATTATTGGCAGCTACACGCCATGCGAGACATTTTAAGGCCACGACCTTTCATTTATTTCAGATAATTGCAAATATCTACATTATTTTTAAACCAAATGCTTTGAAAAAAATTTTGAATGTTAACAGTAATACGAGGCACAATTCGCATAGAGAGTTTTTTTAAAATGATGTATAGTTTGTTAGTAAAAAATTATTTTGTTTCATTTTGGCTTACTTTCGCAACAAAATTTGTGATATTTTAGGGAGGAAAATCTACAAATCTGTTTGGTGTATTGCAACAGAAAAATTCAGCTGCAAACAATGATATATAAGTTTTAAAACTGCCAGAATACATTTTTGATATATGTATCAGGTTGTGTTTAAAAAAATATTTTCGAAATCACTGCGAAATGAAAGACCATGGCCTTAACTGGATGGAAGGCATGGCGTGATGCATCATTCCCCACAGACATGATACAATCTGCGTGCTTTCACTGTACGTCACGGAATGTGAACTATGCAGAAACGGTGAATTATTTACCCAAATTCGTACATTTTCCGTTCCACTAGCTCTGAAGATTGCTGGCCCAAAGTATTGACGTGCAGTTTTTCAACACTCTGTATAGAAATAGTTACCAACGGAAAGTGTGCACTCCGGTAGTTGCTAGGCTTGCCCATAGAGGCGACGCGGTTTATAGGACACGAGCCAATGTCGCCCTTATCCTTCCCTAGCTCAGGGCTTGCAGACCTGAGTTGAAGTTACAGGTGGACGACTGACCAGTTATAGCTTATATCTAGGCACTGGAAAATTTAGCGAATTCAACTACTTGCAGACTAGAATCCATTGTACTATGCATACTCAAGCCCCGACTATTAGTCAACTAGCTGCTACTCAGTGGAACATCAGACAGTGAACCAATAGACAGGGCTTGAGTATGCATAGAATATTTGATACTAACATGCAGGTCATTGAATTCCAGATATTTTCCAGTCCCTATATATCACAAACAACTGCTCTTTCTTGACAGCTCGCAAGTGACATTTCTAGAAACTTAATCTTATACATAAACATATTTGGCTGTTCGTCTTCTGTACGTTCCTATACCATTCTTCAGGTTAAGATGGAACTTTGGTGAGACGTGGTGCATGCACTAATTAAGATTTCTGCAAAAAAAACAAGTTTGTTATACTTGATAGGGGAAGGGGGGTTGTGGTAAAACGTGTACAGGAGCAGAACGGGACAACCAAAAATTTAGTTAAAAAGAAATAACCTAAAACTAGAGATGACAGTGTATCGCGAAAACGGTTTATGCCAACATACCCTTGAAAACATTGTGGTTTCTTACGACGACATGTATGATTGGATGACCAATGACAGGCATAAACTATTGATACCGGGATTCCTATTAGCTCCGTCAAATAGGGTAACAGCTCCACGTGCAGGGAAAAGCCAGTACCTAAACTTCTGATAAGCTGAACGTATGTTGAAACCCAGCAACCAGTTAAGATCCTCCGCGATAAACCATCACTAGTAGAGCCCGCGATTTTTGGTGAAAAGAATTCTGCAACAATTTGTTTCAATACCTTGTGTGCACAAATGCAGCTCTGCTTCTTGAGTATTGGCAGAATGTAGGCGTGGCTCATTTGACTAGTGCCAGCAGGGACAAGGTTACTGCGACACCACACGTCTGTGATTTGCGGGTAAAATCCCGAGACGCTGAGAATTTACAACAGCCAATCGCTGACCACGAAGCAGAGCTGCATATGTGCACATGAGGCATTGAAACAAATTGTTGCAGAATTCTTTTCACCAAAAATCGTGGGCTCTAATCATTAGAGGTGGTGAAATTTCGCGAATTCAATGACCTGCATGTTAGAATCAAATATCCTATGCATACTCAAGCCCCGACCATCTATCCACTAGCTGCTACTCAGTAGAACAGCAGACAATGAACGAATAGACATGCAGGTGATTGAATTCGCGAAATTTCACGATCTATAACCATCATCTCGCCTTTGGTGAGTTGTGTGTGCGCCCGCGAAGGTTTCTGCCATAAAAGATTAAACTTTGTTGGACGGGAGTGACGGGTACCCAACAAATCTAATGAGCAAATCAACGCATGCCGTCGTAGTTATTCCGTTATATTTTATTTGTGAACACGTGTTATCAGTTAAGTGCAAGCGCGGATGAAAGCGGAATGACCATGTGACATCCCAGAAAATGCTGGGAAACAAAATGATACTTCATAAAGTACAACCAGGGCCGGATTTATGCTTCTAGGTGTCCTAGGCCTTTGAGTCTCAGCGCCCTTTCCTATTTTTCAACACTGCATCGTTTTAAATTACTCTGCTTTATCGTTTTATATATATATATATATATATATATGTGTATGTATAACAATAAAATGTATGGTAAAGTAATTATTTGATTACGTAATTTGAAAATTACTGTTTACCATATATTTTTTACTAATAGCGTGAACATTGAAACCTTTAAATTTTTTACTGGTCACCGTATTGACACTTTTAAAAGTAGTGATGGAAAATTCCCCACATGTTCTCTTCTCTCTAAAAGCGCGCCCCTGTGGAAGTTTCGCTCTAGAATCGGGCTTAGTGGGCGTAGTGGTAAAGCCGGCCCGGAGTACAGCAGCCTAATTCCAACAAAACTACTAGAGAAGTGCATTCGTTCGTGGGAGAGATAATACACAGGATGTCCAGAAAGAAACGGATAATAAGCTATCCGCGCGGATCATCGGCTAAATTGGAGACGAAAATGATAGTGGCAAAATGTTGCACGACGGCATTTTACGTACACGATATGGCAACATTGCACGGAGTTAGTTCCCACTCCTCTTGCGCTCTACGTCTAGCCCAATAAATAATGGCCAAAAATAGCCCGTTGTCGCAACTAATTCCGTGAAAGCTGAATTTGTATCAGTTGTTAGACCCTTATGATAGACATATTTCCTCAAAAGTCCCCGCTACTCCTCTTTGTGCTTTCCCCCCACCCCCTCGGAAGTTTGAAAATGTAAACTTTTACAGAATCGCTTGAAAGTACGTAAATAATTGTTGAAGCCAGTAAATCTCTAGCGTATTTTGTTGTAAAAGACCAGTTCTTTATTTTTGTTCCTGTAATTTTTTTCTCTAATGTTAATAATTTAGGTGTTATAAAATCATGAACATAAAAAATTGTATTTTATAAGTCTAAATTTATACTTCTCGCTCTCCAGTTTTTTAAATAATTGAAATGAACAAAATACTTCAAGTATATTTTGTAGCACATACTTTCAGCTTTAAAATGACATACTGGTTATATCGGAGAGAGTACTGGTCACGTCTTTTATACATCAAAACATAGAATCATGTTTGGACTGCTCAGGATTTTAACCTGGATCAGATCAGACAAGTAAGACGTCTTTAGAGTGCAAGAGGGGACTAAATGTTACCACATTGTGCGTAATAAATGACATCGTGCAATATTTTGCCACTAACATTTTCATCTTCAATCACTGAGAGAAAGAATTGTTTCATTATACTAAATATATTTGTTTGGGAGAGTGTTATATGTATAGGAATAGTTACGTCGTGCACCGCAGGGCCGCAGCACAAACAATGAGTCGTGGAGCTACAGTGTTTTTCAAATTTATAGCATTTTTTTTTGTGATCAACCGAATTAACCACTTTGAAATTGTTATAGCTAACTTTAAGATACTAGAATTATGCTGATTAACAGTTTAGACGTCCCATGGAAGCACTCGTAGCTCAGTTGGTTAGGTCATGCATTGCAGGTGATATATGAAGGGATAATGGATCGAATCCCGGCGCGGGCACGCTTTTTTTTTTTTTTGCTTTTAAAATTTTAGAAATTTTCCAAGTTTATAAAATATAATATGAGGTTTAGTTCTTAAAATATTGTATGCGCATTTAATATGTCCAATGAAATATTTTTATGACCAACTAAATATTTGGTACTGCTAACAAAATTCAGCTATTTGCCTCAAACAAATCGAGGGAACAAAATAATTTGGTACAAGCAAACAAATATTTCGTTGCCCCTCTGTAAACAAATGATTTGGTTGATTGAAACAAATTT
>PNEQ01095582.1:0-27056 GCA_003012365.1 Medauroidea extradentata | reverse complement strand
ATTTATCCCAGGATTCGCGTGGTGTGTTATTTTGAGTTTGTCTCTGGACATCCTGTATACCTCGTGCACTTTACCGCTACCTGAAGTCGAGTGCAGTCTTGTGCGCCCTTCCCAAGTCGCTGACCTTGGGAATAATGAACCCTGATTCCCGGTAGCGATGATTCTGACGAAACTCTGCCGGGCGAGGGAAACAGGAAATAACCTGTGTGTATGATTACGTACAACGAACCACTTACTATTTCTCTGTATAAATTCAGTCCCAAGTACGTCAAAGATCTAAAAGAGTGAATAGTCAGCGCTGAATCTGTTAAGAGTCAGTGATAGTCACCATCTTGAATGTTTGTATTTTGTGTCGTAACTATTCTTCTGGGAAAATTTATGCAACTTTACCCTAACTACGAGATGGAATACACACTGATAGAATTTTAGACACCGTAAATATATTTTTGCCGTTACTGTTGTTTCAGATCGAACTTCGGTTAGAAAATTCTTATTACTTTCTTAACAGCAATTAGGTCTGTAACAACAGTAACGGAAAATAAAGATTTTTGGGTCTTGGTGTCTGAAATTCTCGCAACATGTATTATATTGCGCAGTTAAGTTAAAGTTCCAATAATTTAGCGAGAAGAAAAGTTATGGTGACTATCACTCACTCTTACTAGGAGTCTTCACCGGTGTCATTTCCACCTATGACGCGTGGGAACAGCGTAGCGATAAGAGCCAGTGTCCCACGCTTGACGAGAAGCAAATCGCCTCTATTCGCAGCGCACCAAACTGGCGTACGAGGTTTTCCTTGTAGTCATTTTCCTACAGGACTTAGAGCGGTGACATCATTTTATGTTTGAATAGTATGAAGTAAAGACCAACGCATGCCCCTTGCTTTGCACTTTACTAATTCAGGTAATATTTACGGAGTTACTGCAGTCTTAAAACCCCAGTTTTTTTAAGCCATTTTGAGAGGCCCGAAAAATCATGTTAATTATAAGCGTGCTGAATTTTTGGATACATAGAAGCGTAATTTCAAGTGTGTGTTCTTTTCGTAGATAAACGTAATTTGAATAAGTTCAGCGGTTTCGCGTAAAAAAAGAATACGCGTGACACACTGCAACGCCATCCATGCGCCTGTGAGATGTCCTCCGATTAGGAGAAGTTAACTATCGGGGGAAAAGTTTCCTGGACTTCAATATAATGTTTTCATTTCTGACGCTTTGCTTTCATTACTTGTGAGTTCCTATTTGACTGGGCCGATTGATGATAGTTCTGGTGCACTACGAATGGATGTATGTGATTTGTCTGTAAACAGCTAAACCGTGCCACATAACTATCGTCAATTCATACAAGCCGCAACACGTTACATTGATTTGGAGAATACATCACATCGACAGATAATATTCTCGTGATTTTCTACCATATCTACCTTATGGTATATGTTCGCGTGTTGATTTATCCTGCGATAACGTCGTTATAAGCGAAACGTAACAGATATGTAGTAATACTTGACAAAACCCATGATGCGTTTACAAAAAGTTGCCTGATGTGATAATTTGTCTCGGTCACGTGGGCAAAATGCTTAACCGCAGCAGGTTATCCAGTTGATGACTGAAAGCCTGCAAACAATTAGTTAACGCAAGCACGCGTCTTTCTGATCACTTCTTAAATAAATATATTTGAAATTCGAATCACTCAGGCTAACTTGATGTACTTTGTTGGACGTTAACCATTGCGATGCAGAGAATACGAAAACATAAATAAGAAGCAGGGTTTGCTTTAGTCAACAGAATACATACACAGCATAAAATTTCTTAAATGTAATCGGGTCAAATAAACAAAATGGCAATCAAATACGAAAAAATAATAGAAAAACCAGACACCATCAAGACAAACAACACAGTATGATCTTTGAAAGAACTGTGCAATGTGAGTGCATGACTGGATTCAGTTTCTTGGACGTACTCCATTGCAAATTGAATGACTGTCAAAGAAAACTAAACAAATAAAAAGCAAAACCATAAAATAAGCAGCGTATGCTTTAGTCAGTCAGATACATACACAGTGCTAATGGCTGATTATGTAAAAAAAAACAGACTAAATAAATTAACCACAAAAATACGACACAACGATCAAACGAAACAAAACACATCAGTTTTCCAGACAATAACAGACAAAGCGACGTTTATTTTACTGAAACCTGTTCCCGTATTCAGCCACAGATACACAGGGTCCGAAAACACAAGCGAGACTGATGTTTTCCTTACTGGCAGTTATATATATATATTTTTTTTAATTTAAGTGTGGGCAAACTACTATTCTAGACAAGACGGTGTTCAAAGTGCCATCCTGACCGTGAACGGACTATTATGGTCGTTGGTCAGGGGTAAGAGGGGAAGGGGGTATGTCAGCGACCTCCCGCTGTTGTGGCGGTCGCGGCAGGGTCAGTATCTCGGGTCGCACGGTCGTTCTGCGTGACATAGCCTCTCTGGACGGTTTAGGGAAGGGGAGGGGACATCAGCAGGAAGCCGCGGAGTTTTTGGCGAGCCTCGTGTGTGTGTGTGTGTTGTCCCACAAGCTGCGTCAAGGTATGGCAAGGGGTGGGGAAGGGAACTTCCGGCTCGTGGAGATGGCCCCACGCTGATGTAGGCTGAGAGCTGTCACTTCCTGGCCCGTCAATTAACCCCTGCCATCCTCCCCTCTCTCTCAACCCTACAACACCCTTCCTGCTCGACTCTTTCATTTCTTCCGCCGACCCCGGGGCCTGACAAGATCACCGGCTTCGTAAACATTTCTGCAAGCGACGACCATGCGTCTCATCATTGGCGGTTATTTTAAGTTCCCACTATACACTTGATGTACAAATTCTTTGTTTTTGTATTCTGGAGTGTAAATCAAAAATGTTTGTTTGAAGAACCAATTTAAAACACCTTCACTGCTTTGTGTACCACCGGTGGGTCACAGTATAAATATTCTATGTTTTTTTAGTTAAAAACTACATATCAAAAATGTCTTTCAACACTGCGCGTGACCCACTGGTGGTGCACGAAGCACCGTGCGCAAATATGTAGTGCACCACCGGTGTTGCACCCAACATATTGTTAAGACATATGAAATGAAGGTCAGCAGTGAAGGTGTATGTGTGTTCTTTAACAAGTTTGCACTAAATCTGTTTTATGCGTTAAATGAAATTGTAAACAGTGATAGAAAAAATGGATACTAATTTTTTTTCTATCACTGCTTGCAAATTGTATTTACCAAGTAATAAATATTAAGGGGCAGAAATGTTAAAGAACACATACATTAAAACATTCTTCAAACAAACATTTTTGATTTATACTCTAGAACAAATATTACGGCTTTAAAACAAAGAATTTGCACATCAGGGGAATAGTGGAATCTTAAGACTGCCGCCTGTGTGAACGTATTTTGCACCTTTGAGGCCTACAAATGCTAGGCGCAAGTCGCTGAACTGCCGTGCAGTCTTCTGGCCGACAACTCGCCTGTATGAGACATTCTGTGGTGACCCTACCATTTTATGACAGAATTATACATGCCTATCTATGACTTTTGAAACGTACAGTGGGAAGATTTTCATTATAAAAAAAGGAATGCAAAAACAACAATTTGCTTTAATTACTAGGGGTGAATCTGGAATGGACATACACACGTATCACATACTTTGAATGCTATTCCTAAGCAAACATCGCTTACGCGCGTTGAGCAATTTTCGAAAAATTTAGTAACGACCGAAACTTACAGGACATTCGAAATAAAGTGAGCACTAAAGATTTCACATTAGAAAAAAATCACTAGGCCATTACTGCTTATAAGTCAAGATTAACAATGTTAAATTATTGATATTTTGTGTTGTGTATATGTATCCTGTTGACTAAAGCTTTCTATTTATGTTATTCTATTATTTTTAGTTTTCTTTGACAGACATATATTTTGCAGTGGAGTATGTCCAAGAAACTAAATCCAGGTTACATTATTGTTTGTATAGTTGTCAGCGAATCATTGCGTGATGGGTGTAGATCCGTGTAGTTTCTTATTTGAATACAGCAATGGTGAAAGAATATCAAATAATTTATTTTAATATATTTATTTATGATCTTATAGAGACACCTACTGACTATAATTTGACTTAATTACCGCCAGCACAAAGTGACGCAACTGGGCCGCCGAACTTCAACTGTCATTGATACATTGCCACTAGCGCTCCACGCTACAGACGTAGTTCAAAATTCCGCCGACAGGTGGCATCCATCAGAGTTAAGCTTCGTTTGGAAGCGAGTTGAGTTATTGAGTGTGTTTGTCCATTGTGTAATAAATATGGGTTTCTGAAAAACACATTCAAAAGTATTAGAAGTGACTGTTTATGAATATAATTGCTAAAATAATGTGAAATTGCCGTAGAGCCACGATTTTGTCGCGAAAAGATTTCTGCCCCACTTTATTTCAGTGACTCACGTGCACGTCTGCAGTTCTGCTTCGAGGTTATTGGCAGCGTGTTTTTGTAATACGACGTCTCTCATGTGACTGTGCCAATGACAATGAGGTTTCTGCGACACCAAGTGACTGTGATTTTCGGATAGAACCCCAAGACGCGTGAGTGTTTAAACATGGCCGTGAAGCAAAACTGCAGGTTGCACGTGAGTCACTGAAACAAACTGCGGCAAAATACTTATCACCAAAAAATCGTGGCCCTAGAAATTTGTAATTTGCTTAAGGCGGTCGCCTGGCTCGCTCGTAAACATAGTTTCAGCGTGATATCAAAACTCTTTTTAGTACCTATGACATTTCCAATTGTGTTTCTAATGTGTGCATTTGCGAAAAGAACGATTACTTCAAACGATATGGTAATGGTAGTCTCAAAACATCGCGCCAATTATAAAGATAATTCCGAAACCCTTCACAATGCCTAAAAACAGCTTTTGAATATGTTATATCTAAACAAGTACTCACAATATTCGTGTGTATACGCGATATAAATGTATATAGGCCTTTGTTTTAAACTTTCCACCAATAAAGAGAAAGGGTCACAACTGAAAGTGTCGGTTAGGCAAGTGATCTACGATACCACTCCACGCCGTTTCAGTGTCTTGCGGTAGAGGCGATACAGCTAGGGTTGCCACAGCAGTGCAACCCAAAAAGAGGACACATACTTGTTCAAAGCATTAAAAAAATAGGACACTTAAAAATACACTCTTAGTACACCATAAACATTTTTTTATGTAAATGTATAAAATATTTACTTTATTATCTGGTAATTTAGTAGAGTAAATGCTAAAAAATCAAACATAATTTCTAGAAATAAACTCCGAGTATGTTAGCACTACAAAATAAAATAGATTGAAATAGTCTTCAACATAGGCTGACAATTGCACTTTCTGAAAACCATTGACAACTGTAAACATATGTATAACAAACGAACAACGTAATAATTTCCAAAGCAAAGAAGTTGCACATAAGCGCGAGGCATGTCGGTACCGTTCGTAAACATTTCATGACGCAGAGACCATATAAAAAGTACATTTTGGCTCTCTGTTCTTGGAAAAGAGGACATTTGGCCCGTTTTTGTAAAACCCGGCCGGACAGTTTACGAGGCGTTGTAAAGAGGACATGTCCGGGTAAAAGAGGACGTCTGGTAACCCTAGATACAGCACCAGATGAGCCAGTCAACATCGCCCTTGGCGCCGTGTCTTACACAAACACACGGCCACCATACGAGCGCCTTAAGGGCGTTCACGTGGCAAAAATGGATAATTTTATATTTGCATGACGTAGTATTCGTTTTACAGATGTTACTTGTGACTTCATTTTCTATTTGTAAAACTTTTTTTAGCTCTCATAGTTTTCCCATAGCGGCATGTAAAATTTAGAATTCGCAAGTTACGGTAACATATTATGAATGAGAAAAGCCAAGTGTCTTACTCGAATGAAATAATTTACACTGAAAGTAGATATGATGGGCTATATGCTAAAATATATAAAACACACAACGAAATTCCTTTGTCCCTATAAAAAAATTCTGAAAATGATTAAAATTTATTTCATTCATGGCAATCATTAAAAAGACAAAAGAACTTTGTTGAGAATTTTTAAATATTTAACGTATTGCCCATAATACATTATTTCAGTGTAAATTATTCAATTCGAGTAAAGTACATTATTTCAGTGTAAATTATTCAATTCGAGTAAAGTACATTATTTCAGTGTAAATTATTTAATTCGAGTAAAGTACATTATTTCAGTGTAAATTATTCAATTCGAGTAAAGTACATTATTTCAGTGTAAATTATTTAATTCGAGTAAAGTACATTATTTCAGTGTAAATTATCCAATTCGAGTAAAGTTCATTATTTCAGTGTAAATTATTTAATTCTAGTAAAATCACTTGGTTTTTCTTATTCCAATGTTCCCGTAAGTCGCAAATTTTGACTTTGACATGAAGATATGGGATAACTATGAGAGCTAAAAAAATTTTACAATTGGAAAATGTAGTCACAAGTAACATCTATAAATCGAACTCCATGTCGTGCGAATATAAAATTATGTATTTTTTTCCACGTGGACGCCCTTAAAGTTCATAGTAATAATGGATTGGCGGGAACCTTACATACTAGTTCAGCGCTTGTCTTGTTGTGCAAACGTGGCATTCGATATTCTCTTCAAGGTCGTCTTTATAACTCCGTCACTTCTGAGCATCTAGCGCGCAAAACAACTCGAGGTAGGCGGCATCCTTAAGGATGTTCAAGTGGAAAAAAAAAAACATAATTTTATATTTGTAAGTAATAGTATTAGTTTTTTTGGCGTCACTTGGTAGTAGATTTTACTATTTCAAAAAATTAGCTCAGCCAGTCTTCCCATAATGGCACTTAAAAGTCAAAATTTGCATGTTTCTAGTTAATTCACCCCCTCCCCGAAAACCAAACAACATAATAAAACGAAATAATCCACAGTGAAAGTATATGTTACGGCCTAGGGGTGTAAGCATATAAAAAACCAAAACAAGATATGTTTGTATTTTAAAAACAATTCTAAAAGGAGCAAAAACAATTTGAAACTTCAGAAAATTTTTAAAAATATAATACATTTTTGAATGGGTTTTTATATACCCCGTGATTTATTTAGTTTCACTATATTGCTTGATTTTCGTGGGTACATAAAGTAAAAACAAGAAAATTTTGGCTTTAAAATGTCATTTTGGGAAAAGTGGCTGCGTTTTTTTTTTTTGTAAGAGGAAAATGTATTTGCGAGTAAAGTCTACAAAACTGACACCAGTTCGTACAAATATAAAATTATGATTTCTTCCCTCTCTGGAACTCCCTTAAAGAACATTTTATCTTAGTAATGACATTCCGCCGTTGTCCGTAGTGATAGTCGTACATTGGCACGACTAACGCATATAGGATAGTTTCATAAACAAATTATATTTACGAACACACTGCAACGCATTTGAAGCGCATGCTAGGCGGATGTATTAATTTATTATGAACAAAAAAAAACGTAACATATAATACATCATTAACTCTGCAGTCTTTCCCGTTTCGCTCCGAGCGCTTTGTCGCCGCTTCTGGCTTGCTCCGTGTTCGCTACGACGTTCTCTTCCTCTCACGTGACACTCGCATTTCATATATTTCACTTTAGGGTTGGCGTCCCTGGCAGCGTTAATAGGCAGTCGCTAATGGACCAGGTATTGTAATATACTGCGCGGCTCGAATGCAAATTCAGACGGGCTTTTATCACGAAATAACGGGTGTTGTAAATAACGCCTGCCTCTGCTCGTCAGTACGGAACGGTTCTTGGTTGACATAAACGAGGCAGACTTGTGTTTCCAAACACCACGTAATTCCGTAGCGGAAGCTCAAGAACGAATAGCTGTTCGTCATTATTTGATTTTCGTGAAGTTTGCTTTGCAGTGTGTTCGTAATAACTTTTTCTTCAACGAAACTATTCCACATGTGCTCATAGTACCAGTGTAGTAAAAGAAAACATTCAGACGATGACGGAAAAGTAGTTTCAAAGCAACACGTTAATTAGATAAATAATTTCGGAGCCCTTCAAAAGTGCTAAAAACTGCTTTTTCAACCTGTAATATCTTCAGCTTACGCGATTTGTGTTAAAATAGTCTAGCAACATGCAGTAGACTTTGGTTAAAACTTTCCGCAGATAAAGTAATGGGGTCACCACTGAAAATGTCAGTCAGGCGCATGGCCCCCACAAAAAGAGGGGGGGGGGGTGTCCAGGTGTACCCCCAGGTCCCGGGCCCAGACTGTGATGAGTCCTGATCCTAGCCTATATGTTTTTTTTTTTTTTTAGGATGGGCTGTTGCTTTCAATACAAAAATTACATTCTACAGTCGACACCAATGTCAGCTATAAAAATAAAGTTAATTTTTATAGAGTAGCGATGAAGGAAGGTAGGCCGCGGTAGTAAAATGCTAGTATCGATACTACGTATGTTATGTTCAGTGATAACATGCCTGTGACGAGGCACAACGCTGCATTACTGGATACTTTATTATTCTCCTTATCTCTCTCTCCACTGACAGCTGAGCCAATTCATCAACACAATTTCGCCATTCCCTTTATCTAACCTAGGTTTTTCTCGTATCCTCCGTCCTCCCTATAGGGCTACTGCAAAACCAGTTTAGTCATTCTGTGTGCGACTGCGAGTTGTAGCCTACCTGGTGTTACATGGTCATGTTTTGTTAATATCTTGTTTTGCGTGTGTTCGTTCAGCACATTATATGTTACGGTGTTATTTTACGAGAATATGATAGTTACACAAACTAAGATAAGGTAAGAATATTTAACATATTGTATATAACCATTTAACTGTATGTACTGTACCGACAATGTACATCATTCGTTCAGATTCAGTGACCTGTATAATTGCCAGCAACAAGCCCTGCCTAAGTAAAAGCGCAGACGAAAACACACAAACTTCAACTAGAAGCAACAAATGAATTTAAAGCTTCTGTCATTTTTCCTGTTTTGGATTTCATCATGGCATATTTGAAAACTAGATTTTCCACTTCTGAATTGAGTTGTGATTATGTTTTCTCCAATTTTGAATGTCTAGAATTAGATAGTGAGCAGTTGAAAATGAAAGCCAAATTGCTGGTTTCGAAGTTCCCTCAAAACTTAGCAGATTCAGATGTCTTAAACGAAGAAATAATGCAAATGAAGAGTGTTCACGCCACCGTGTTTGACTCAACTCTATATATAAGAAAAAACTTGAAGCGATTTTTGTCAATCTGTGCACCGGAATCATTAAGTTTTTTTTTGCACAATTCCAGGAACAGTATCTACTGCTGAAAGGCCCTTCAACAGGATGGCCAACACTCTCAAAACCTGGCAGAGAAGCACAACTGGCCAAGCACATCTAAATCATTGAGTAATTTTAGCAATAGAAAACAAATTGGCAAAAAGTGTCTACTTTTGTGATGTTCTCGACTAACTTAGCCACAAAAAAAAAAAAAAAAAAACCAAGAAGGTGTACAATTCAGTTTAGTGTTTTTTTAATACCTGTAGATTCATTTCAATTTTTTAAACATGAGTCATTTTATAGGCCTTTTCAAGACTTTGCCTTACAACAAGCTGTTTCACTCATGGATTTGAGAGTTCAGATAACTATTCGTCAGTCTTTTCCTCTGTTCCTTCTTCAAATGCTTCTTCCAAATGTTAAAAAAATAAAAAAAATAAAAAAGTTGTAAATACTGTTTTATATTTTTAATTTATTTTTTGAAACAATATTTAAGACAATTTCTTTTTATTTATAGATTTTCAATTGCTGATTACAAAGTAAAAATATAACCTATATGCAACCATAGTGCAGTTATGAAAATTATTTTTAAAAGTAGTTTTCTGCATTTTTAATTACAGAGCAGTTTTGAAATATTAGGATGTTAAGTACATTTTTAACGACAGTGCAATTTTGAAGTATTAGAGTGATAAGTGCATTTTTCACAGTAAAATTGCATTCGGCGCAGGTTATTCGTTATTGACAATGACCCATGCAATGGAAATGAGCGCAGTACAAAATGGTAGGGTAAACAACTTTTTAGCACCCTAAAAAATTAGGGGCCCGCAACATCGTATGGGGGCCATGACAGGCGAGTGATCTACGGTATCACTGCACGCCGTTCAGTGCCTTGCGGTTGCAGTAGAGGCGATACCATATCGCACCGGTAGTCATATTTTAACAAATTGCCAAAACATTTACAGGAACTACTTTCATCATATCCTAACCTTTAAAAAACAAACTGAAGGACGTTTTTGCCGAACATACTTTTTACTCAAGATCATAAACATTAAATCACATACGTACTTATATAATGCAGAGCGTATGACGTGTCTCTCTCGCTTTTTTTTTCAAAGGGTAATGAAGATGTGGTTTAACCGATGGCAACTAAACATTTGTTCAAGAATAATGAAGATAGTTAAGTATTCTTATTGTATATAAATTTATAACTTTATCTTATGTGGTTTATATGACTTGTCCAATATCTTTGTACCATTACGTACAGAAAAAAAAGATCATACGAATGCAATAAAACAAAGATGAGCCGGTCAACATCGTCCTTATCACCGTGTCTCACCCACACAAACACACGGCCACCAGTCGAGCGCCTAAGCCCCTGACACACTATCATATTTTCCCTTCCAACCACTTCAAATAAAGATGGTCAAACAACATTAGATGGTAATGACGTCACGAAAAAGTCACTATCGGGGCCACATTTATTGGAGGGATGTTTGATGGCTTTCGTTTTCAGCCAACATTTGCGAATTGGACGAGTTCAAAACTTTCTTGGATATTGGATGGCTCAGCAAATCACAATCATGCCATCTATAAGCTTCATTCCTGAACCCCGTTAGTCGGAACGAAAGTATCACTGTGATTTTTAGGGAAAGACAAGGCAATTCAATGCAATTTTATTTGATCGGCAGGTTGTTGGCGCTGTTTATTTTAAAATACATTCGGAACATACTAAACATGCTTATTATATTACTTTTTTTTTCTAATTTGAGTATATTAATAAATTAAATTTGTGCATTATTTCCGTTTTGAGTGCACTTAAATTAAAATTTGTATCACAATTTCGCAATTATTATAACATAACGAGCCAAATATTTTACATTGTGACATGTATTCAAACATATTTTATAGTAACGGACCAACTTTATTTGACGCAAAAGTACGATGACCACATTTCGACAAACATACGTCTTCCAACTGTATTGTCAAATGTATTGTTAGAAACACAAATTTGACAGTGTAACAGGGCCTTTAAAAAAATAAGGATAGCAACCTCACATGCTGACAGTTATAAAAACACAAAACAGCGTATTTTTATGTAAATAATGCTTAAAACGAAGGATCTTATATTGCAAATAAACCTATTTTTTTATACACGCGTAAACAAAAATCATTTTATCTCAATTAAATATTTAATTTTTACCAAATAGCAGCGTTGCGCCTGATTACAAGGATTCCAAATTATTAGTTATATATGAATTGTCAGTTCGTTGTATTACACTGTAAACACGCGCTCTAAGGCTGACAGCAGGTTGCTAGTACCTACCGCTGCATAAAACCAAATATTGTTCAGAATCCTTTACTGTTGCTACAACCAAAATTTGGAACACCTTAAAAACCGAGCAAAGGAACGTAAATAATTTCCATACATTTAAGAAGGTAGTAAATAAAAACTATCTTAGCCCCCCCCCCCCAATTGAATGAAGAATGAGGCTAGCTACTTGTTTGTGTGTGTGTGCGCGCGCGTTCGCGTATGTATGCAAGGATGAGTGAGAAGGGGAAAAAAAATTGTTTTGCTTTTTTGTGAATTTGTACGTGCGATGGTATATGTTTATGCATTTGTGTGCGTATGACCTCAGAGTACGAACATTTCAAAGTGTATATTCTTTGGTGTGTAATTTGTCTTTTTTTTCCTCTCATATTTGTATGTACGTGTGATTGCTTATTAATATTTTTCTTATGTTTATATATAACATAATTATATAGCATTATTCATCTATTTAATTTGTACTGTTAAAAATGTACAGCATATTGTATTTTATGTTTGTAATAATATGTGTAATGTAATTAATATGTTTAATGGGTCCAGTGTCAGAAAAGGCACCCGTGCCTTAACTGCGCCTTAAAGACGATATAAATAAATAAATAAATGCCAGCAGCAACAAGTTCGCATCCTTTTCTACGACACAATGAGCTGGTTGTTGCAGTTAAGAGCTGACAGTAGAATAACGCTGTCGTGTTAGTCTCCTTAGTTAATGACATCTCAAAATATGCATCTATGTTTAAAAATAAACACAGGACGAATATTACAAACAGTTTTCGGAGCTTCAAATTAGCTTAAAACGGCGTTTTCAAACTATTGTAGGGGCCTCGGTGGTCCAGGGGTCAAACCTCTCTCCTCCCACCAAGGCGACCCGGGTTCCATTCCCGACGGGATCGATCCCCGGGTTTTCGCATGTGGGAATCGTGACGGACGATGCCGCTGGCCGGCGGGTTTTCTCGGGGATCTCCCGTTCCCCCCATCCATTCATTCCGACGCTGCTCCATACTCACATCATACCACCTTTCACCAGTGCTAAAGACCTCGATGTTAAGCGCTGACCAAAATCTCTCACTCAAACTATTTTATCTAGGAAAAACTAAACTGATTCATAAAACATAAACAGAGAAGAATAAAACATACTGGGAACAAGATTAGGAGTTTCGCGTAATACAGAACATATGCGACTATTTCGGTTGTTCGCATTAAACTGAGCACTCCGCAACACTTATAATAACCAAATACTCTATTTAATTGGGGTCAAATATCGATACCCTCACGAGAAAACCTCGTAACTCCATTTTTTCAGATTTTCGTTTTATTTTTACATTCTACCCCGAAAAAATTCCTTATCAACTGCGAAAAGCACGCATCTCCAGTTATGTTTTTCAAAATTTTAAAAGCAAAAATCCGAACTCTAGCAAATCCATTGTTGGATTGTAACAAGCGAAAAACTCTCTCTCCTGTAAAAAAACTGATTTTGGAGATACGAGGTTTTCACATCTATCTCCAGATATGTTTTTAAAAAATATTAAAGCAAAAATTAGAGCTCACGAGGCTTTATTGTTGGATTGTAACCAGCAAAAGACTCCCTCTCCTGCTAAAAAATAGATTTTGGAGTAACGAGGTTTTCACATGAGGGTATCGATAGTCCAGTTTTGAGAGCGGTGAAACTTGTACACTGGTTTTCAGTTACATTGATGTTTTTGTGTTAAAAATATTAAATACGAATAAAAAATTGCTGACAGAAATTTTTAAGCAGTGCTCGACTGAATATTTTAGCATTTGACTTTATAAGTTTCCGTTACGTGCAGTATCTCGTAAATTCACAATAAAAACGTAAAGTTAAAGTAACGACAGTTAAAAATTTACTTACAATCTTTTTTACATATATTTTTCGATACGGTAATACTGTATGCTATAACCCGCATTTTAAATAAATAATCACAAAATAAGACGTTATTTTGAAAAATTACTACCGCTTTTTAAAATATTTTCGTGATAAAATTCAGACATATCTATCGACGTAACTTAAAATTCTCCTATGAATATTTCAACTACACTTTTACAAGGTTTTTGGAATACATTTAATGTACATCTGTTTCGTTTTTCACGAAATTCCAGTAGCTTACTGCATAATAAAACAATACTTAGAAATAAACACTTTTCATAATAACAAACATATATATATTGGTTCTGTGCAAACGACACCTTAACGTTGACATTAACTTAAACGTAACGTCAAGACTACTGCTTGACTTTTAGCTTTGCCGACTCCATTGTTTACGACTCCATAGGCAGTCATGTATTGAACGCTGTCGTAAGTCAAATGCTAAAGTTTGCAACTGTGTAACCTTCTTTATCTTTAGATGTAACTGCTTAGCCATCTCTACGCCACACGCAAGAGTAAGCATGTGATAGCTCTATTATCCTCTGAAGCCTGATAGCACGCCTGAAGGTAGGCAACCCGCATGGTCCACGCCCAGCAGAGATTGTGTCAATTGTGGGGAAAAGGAGGGGGGAAGGTGGATAAGTTCTTGATAACGTCCCGTGCACGTGGGCAAGAGCTCATGCTCCCTCACTCTCAGCAGTGTTGCCAAACCAGTAGTTTACTTATTGCATATGTTTTTGTTTCCAGACCACGCAGTATGAAACCTCAGTTTATAAGGGTAATATTTGCAGGATAATCGCACATTTGGCTAAATATTTAATTACTAAATTTAGTAAACGAGGGTGACGTATTTACTACTATCACTAAAGAAATCAGCTCCTGCAGCTAGGCCGTATCGTTGTCGAAGCGGTTGTCTTGCAGGATCGATGTGTTATGTCTACAGGAAAAGGAGAATTTCGGCAGTTGAGTAACTTGCGTGCTAGAATCCACTGTCCTGTGTCCATTTGTCAATTAGCTGCTGCTCACTGGAACAGCAGACAATGAACGAATAGACGAGGCTGTTCACAAACAAGGAGCACTTTTGAAGTACTGGTTACTTATTTCGTTTAGCTTGGGGCCGAAAGAAAACACGAAGTTTTCAGGTCTCTAATAATGTGTTGTGATCCACCTTAATATCGTGATAAACCACACTGCGGGTTTCACAAGATTGGGAAGACTGTACACAGAGTTCGCTAGGTCACCGACAGAGAGCAGGCCTGTGTAGTTTCGGCAATAACTGACCATTGCATCAAATATAATATCACAAATAAATTGTTTAACGAATTTCGAATACTGAAGTTTGGAGCCTTAGCAACACGAAGTAGGGTAGGTTTACCTTATAAACTTGTGTGTTTAAGTTATTTGAAGATTATACAGAACCGGAGGACTACCCGTGCATGAGAGGCTAAAAAACGACGGAGCTGTAAGGTCGAACTTGAAGCGCGCATCAAATGCCACATCGCCTCAACGAGCCAAGCGCTGAACTAGCGTGCAAGCTTCCCGCCCGAACGGTTTTTACTATGGGACACTAAGCAGTGACCATATAATTTTATTGGTGGAAAGTCTGCAGCTAAGTTCAGTGCAGATCGCAATCTGAGTTTCACATACATCCGGGTAGTACATTTTGAAGTTCGGAAGCCATGTTGGAGGGCTTAGAAAGAGTGTTTTAATGAGCGTGGCGTCTTAACAACGAGGTTCCGACCTTGTCTGAAGTTTGTTTTCTTTACGTACATTAGCACAATAGGCACATTTGGAATATTTTCGTAGAAAAAAACCTGTTTACGAACACGCTGCGACGCATTTGAAGCTTGGGGTAGGCGACCGCCTTAATTTCTTCTGCTTATCGCATGCGCAGGACTAAGAACACGAGAGGTTGTCGTTCATTACGCCACGTCTCTGTGCTTCTTCGAGATTCAGGCAACAGAAGTAGGAGTGGGAGGGATGATGGGTAAGGGAGGGGAGGGGTTGACGTTTCCTCACGAGACTTGATGAAAGAGGGCTGGGCGGGTGGGCGGTTGGTTTGGCACGGCGACGATGTTATCACGTAAATTACCGTCCAATGCAGCCACTGCTCCCAACCTACCACCCTCCCTTTTTCTTTCTCTGCCGGGCTGAATTCTTTCGTGTTGAGAGAACGGCCTTAGAAGGACATGTTGTTCAACTACGATGCTTATACTGTAGCGCAAGGTAAATAGAATTCCCGCTATAATAGCAAATTTCACATTGTTTTCTTATCAGAATTTCATAAAAACGAAAAACGAAACATTCCAATAATGCGACTACAAGTTCAGCTAAGTTATACCACAAAATAAAATAGTTTTGTATTTAAAAAAATAGAATTTTTAAAAATTTAAATTAATATTTCAGCATATTTATTTAAATACAAAAGGGGTTTATTCTTTTTTTATGTACGCGAAATTGTAGCTTGCGACGTCTTTATCCACTGTGAATTTCTTGAGTTTGGTCTGTCAGTTCGTTTTAGTGCAGTCCTTAAAACGGAAACATACAAACTATCACTTTAACAAGCCATTACGCGAAAACTATACGAGATAAAAAATTTAATAAGAGCCAAATTTACTCACATTTTATGTCTAAAATAAGAAAAAATATCTTGTACAAATATAAAAATAAAACATAGTGATGAAAATTGCTGTATACCGCGCCCTTAACACAGTGAAGAGTTCACAGTCGTGCCAACATTTATTCCAGTTATATAACACAGAGCATAGAGTTATAATAGTGTCTAGACCCTTAGAGCATGGATAACTAGAGATGGCTTGGTGCCTTTGTTGTGAAACCTACATCCAGCGATAGGCAAATATACGAAAACCGCTACAAAATAATTAATGTTGTGGTATCCCTTTTTAAAGACCTTGAGAAATGAGATTTATAGACTACTGAATATTTTACAATCAATAATACACAACACATTCATTTCTATCAATTCTTTAAATTACTGGAAAACGAAAATGCCAAGACAATGTAAACAGAACATGCAAACAAACTCTTATTTTACACGAAAATGAACGAGAATAGATGGATGCTGGTAATATGCGACAGCGAATCAATCTGCATATGCTTCTTTAAATGTGAGTAATATTTAAATACACTATGCTCACCACTTTGTAGTAATAATTATGAAACTTATTTCGCTCGGTGCCCATCAACAGCTGATTAGATCTAGGAATCACTTCACAGCATGGAAAGGGATAGGCAATCAGCTCTCTAGTTGTTATCTATGCTCTAAGCCTACTATTTGTATGTTTGTTCTGAGCACGGCCGTAGAATAACAGGTCTGGACACTCGCCTGGGAATTTGACCCCCTTGTTGTTTGGCTGTAGTCACTGAATAAACAATTTATCAAAACGTATTTTTATCAATTTACGAAATACTTTCCTCGCTCACAAAATTAAAGAAAAGGCTCCAGCAATCTTTATTTACTTTATAAATTTAACAATAGAAAAAATTGGGCGGAGTTTGAGTCCGACCGCCCTAACTGAAGCGCCAATAAAACACAATATTCTCGGTAACTTGACGAACTACAATCAAACAAGGGGGTCAAGCAAAATACATTGGTAGATAGACGAGTGTCCAGACCTGTTCTACGACCGTGGGTCTGAGGTATTCTTTAATCATTATATTTGTTCTATGCAGTTTTTTTTAAGGAAGATGGGAAATGGAGTCAAGTTGGTGTTGTCGTGCACGAGGAAGGTTGTCGGAATATAGCCGTGGACAATATGAGAATGCTGGTGAGAACATATAGGATATGTGCGGTAGGTGAAGGTACAAATATTAACGCTTTTGCGGACATACAAAGTCACATGTTACCATCTATTCTCGTTCATTTTCGTGTAAAATAAGAGTTTGTTTGCATGTTCTGTTTACATTGTCTTGGCATTTTCGTTTTCCAGTAATTTAAAGAATTGATAAAAATGAATGTGTTGTGTATTATTGATTGTAAAATATTCAGTAGTCTATAAATCTCATTTCTCAAGTATATGGTTGCGTTTACAAACACATTTCTGTGAGTACCGACATCGCCAACTGTTTGTGCATGTACACCATTGTCAAACTAAAGTGTATACTAGTTTATGCTATTTATTTATCATTTTGTGTGCAAATTTGTTTGTTTTATTGCTATTAGCAAGCAGTTGCACATCGTCAGTGACGTACATATGCGTAAATAAACAATATATGTGGCTGTTTTTTCATGTCCACTAGGTTTATCTGCATAAACATATAATTTACATTATGCTGATGCAAGACATGGCCTTTTTACTCATGAAATGTATCAGTAGCAGATGTATTTCACGTATCCGATCGCTCTTGACACCCGAATCCAACGCACGTAACAGTTTTCATTCAAATCTGTTCATTCTACAGTATCAATACCATAAGAGGCACTTACGAAAACCTTACTCGATCTACTCGTTGTGTGTAGTCAACAATGACGTATTGTTCGCGACAAACTGGCATATATACGTCGACTTCAAGGAAATCCCAACATGCCTCTTCCTGTATACTCCTACCTCCATGGCCTAGACCACGGTCGTAGAAGAGCAAGTCTGGACTCTCGCCTGGAAACTTGACCCCCTTGTTGTTTGGCTGCAGTTCACAAAGTTACCGATAATGCTATACATTTTTGGCGCTGTAATCCGGGCGGTCAGGCCCAAACTCCGCCCACTTCCCTCCCACTAAGATAAACAATTTATCAAAACATATTTTTTACCAATTTATGAAATACTTCCTTCGCTCACAATTTTTAATCATGGCTCCAGCAATCTTTATTTACTTTATAATGTTAACAATGGAAAAAAGTGGGTGGAGTACGACATTCTCGGTAACTTGACGAACTACAGCCAAACAACAAGGGGTCAAGCAAATAACATTGGTAGATAGGCGAGTGTCCAGACCTGTTCTTCTACGACCGTGGTCTAGACTACTGTCGACTGAGAAAGTGATACCAACTAATAATACTTACATATTCACACACGCGCTAGATCGTATTTCCACGAATTGAGAATCTGGCCTTCGTAGTGTGGTCGGTAGCATGCCGGCCTACGGTGCGAGAGGTTCTGGGTTATAATCCCAGTACGGGCATGGATGTTTGTGTCAGATAGTTTGTTTGTCAGATAATTGGTTTTGTTTGATAGTTGTTTGTCAGACGTTTGTTTCAGATAGTTTGTAAGCCCCGTCCCTCACTAAGTCTAGCGGCGTAAAACCGGGCGACGTAAATAAAAAAAAAAAAAAACGAACAGAAAATTACATTCCGAATTTCTAAGGGTTGTAACAAAATCCGCTACAGTGACTAAAAGAGGATTTAAAAACTTTATCATTTACTTGAGTAAAATTTAAATTATTTCTTTCTACTGTTTCAGCTATATTTAAAACAATTAGGAGCATGATTCTACGTATCCAATATATAATACAAGGCTGGTTATCTCTTGTCATCGTTTATCACTCACGTATCTGTGTATCATAGTCCTTTACGTCTTTATTGTCAAATAGTAAATTAATTTATAAAATACGAGTTTGCAAATAGGTACGCTATTGGCATGAAGTCGATTAACTAATTAATTTTATAATTTTTTTTTTTTGCTGGGATACCGTCTGCAACACCTGAGGTAGGAAGTCTGAAAGTGACAGGTTAATTACACTGAAACGGCGTCCCCTTCCCCCTTCTCCTACGTGAAATGTAACAAGCCTGCAATGGCGCTTGTATCGTGGTCTGTGATTGGCAGCTCCCGGAGTACAGCTGACACCAACACAGGCGCTTGCTCGGTCTTCATGTCGCCAAGCTGCAAGAACAAATGACTACAGCTACGAGTCGCTGTGAAAAGATTTTTGAACCATTTGGTCTTACGTTCACATCGGCTGCTGTGCTTCATGGTTATTGGCAGCGTGTCTTTGTCCAAACACGTCTCTCGTTTGACTGCACCAATCAGAATAAGGTTATTACTACACCAAACGTCTGTGATTTGCCAGTAGAACACCGAGACAGGCGAGAGTTAGGGCGCGGTTCTCCTCAGTCTTTTGTTATTGTTATATTTGTACCAGATATTTGTATTCTTATTTTAGACATATTTTGTGATTAAATCTTCCTCTTAGGAAATTTGTGTATTTCTCATAGTTTTTGCGTAATGAGTCGTAAACATCAAAATTTGCACTTTACGGTTTTATGTACGCCACTAAAATCAATTGACATACCAAACCGAAAAAATTCATAGTATATAACAACGTTGTAAGCTACATATATAAAAACAAAAAAAAAGATTGTATTTATAAAAAAAATGCTGAATTTTGAAATGAAAATTTAAAAATTTAAACAAATTTTGACGTGTACGACTCGTTACGCAAAAACTATAAGATACAAAAATTTCCTAAGAGGAAGATTTAGTCACAATTTATCTCTAAAATAAGAAAAAAATATCTGGTACAGATATAAAAATAAATAAAGACGTTGAAAACTGACTTGAACCGCCTCAAGCTGTCTAGTTTCTACTGTTTTTGTGATAATTAATAGTTTAAGCTTAAACGAGAGTAGAACTGAAAAATCTATTTGTCAGTTTTGTTTAAGATGGCTTTTGTGGTGAAAGCTATTTTTTTTTTTCAAAACAAGAAATTTTACAGTTTCGCCTAAAAAGTCAACTAACCAGAATTTCGCTAAAGAAAATAATTAGCTACAACCATAGAATTTACTACCTTGAAAAAAAAATCAGCCAACATGGAGAAGACTATTTAAAAAAAATTGCCAAACAGATGTTTGATAACTGCTTTTGTTTAGGCGTAAAATTTAATATATCCTACAAAGTAGGAACAAGAGATCAAGGCCCTAAATGCAACCGCTAGGTTCGCTGCAATCAGTTGTAGCCAACAAATAGCCTATCTCTTCCGAGTCCGGTATTGTTCTCTATACTTGGTATCTTTCAAAGTTTTTCTCCACGCCCATTTTTTCTACTTTTCCTACACCTCCTTTTCTCACCGAAGACATGTTCTGGCACTGTCATGTTTTATTCATGTCGAGCAAATGCAACTCTGCAAACCTACTTGCTCTCCTGGACGCACAGACCGGGTATCAGAGGTCCGAGCTCCAGAAAGGAAGTCGACCCACCACTCACGTTCGTTTATAACAGTCGACACGCAGAGGTTTAAAAACGTTCTGGGAAGCTGAGGGACGAGAGCCGATGGCTATCTGGGATGTGCGACCGACAGGCCAGGTCGAACAACAGAATGTGCTCAGGAATTCGCGTGTTTTTTTCCTCCCTCTCGGAGGAATGCTTGCTGGTAATTTGCACGTCGTTTGCCGGAGCGGGACTTGCTGTCATGCGAACCTCGTAAAACTGGCAGAGAAACTTCCTGCCTGGGTAATTAGCATAAATAATGAATAAAAGATTTGCTTCCGAAAAGTGCTGTGTCTCAGACACTGTCCTAGGACCAGGCGTGTCCACAAATCTGAAAATGAGTTTTAAAAATGTTCCATATAAGGTTTATTTTGTTTTTCAATTGCCCTCTGTTGATCCGTTGTAGATCGCAGTGATCCAGGGATATAGAAGTTGTCAGAATTGTACAAATATACAAAGACAAAAATACAATGCATACAAAGCAAGGTAAAATACAAACTTACAAACAAACATGAAAAGAAAAAAAAATATCCACAGAAAATTAGCAAGACAGTGAAAACTTAGATACAATAAGTTACGTAAGAACCATATAAACAATTTAGTAGGTACATAACATTATACAAATATATAAACTGTTAGGAATTCATTCACTGGATTACAGGAGTGTGAAAGTAATATTTGCTTCAATTTTATCTTAAATTTTTTGGTTTCGCATAGCTTAATTCTTTAATATCATTTGGTAACTTATTAAACAACTTAATCTCTGATAAATATACATAATTATTACACGTCTTGAGCAGTTAGTGAATTACGCTCGAATATACAATCAAATTTAACAAAAAAAACCTACCCCATTTAAAAACAAGTGATAATTTGTTTTTTTTTTTTTTTTTTTCATTCGAAACCACTGCCACCCCATTGTAATTTTGCAATCAAAACAAGGGCACAAGAATTGCTATCCATTAAATGACGTAGAGTTACGAAATGTTGCCCCTGGCAAGTTTACCAACCTTTAAACCCAAACATGTCCATAATATTCACTCATAAATAAACATGGAATTTTTTCCTTTAATAACAAACGAAATACAATGCTCTATTAATTTATCTCGTATTAATAATCATAATTTGTCAGATAAAATGATGTAAAAAAAAAATTGGCCGCATTTCATTTTTGTTAGTATCGCAATATTTAATGTAAAACTGAATGGAAATGTCTAGATTTGAAAGTTTGCTCCACACATATTTACTCAGTGTGTCTGATGCTGTGATTACAATAGCACGACAGACGCGATATGAAGAGTGCGACACGACATAATTGTTTTCGTTATTGAGAACACTAGTTTGATTGCGAAACGAAAAAAAATAAAGTAAATAGTTTCTTACCACTACATACTAACGTCTAGTACGGCAGTCATATAGATGTCTGTTTACGTTATTTAAATTTTTCTTTTTTATTTATAATATATTTTAAATTCCCACTGTAGTTCCGAAATGTGAGAATAAAGTCACAATTGCTCGTTTGCTAAATAAGGTTATGCTTTATTTACAATAACAAAGTAAAATCTCTCGTAATATAAATAAATGCAATTTGCTACCAACTCACCAGTTTTGCCATCATTTGGACACAAATTTAAATTCAGTTCTTCAGTTTTGTCGCGACGCGAATAAAATAGGAATACTTTCTATTCAGAGTTTGTGTCGCATCCGCCACTTTTGTCGCGCTGACAAGTTTTGTTATTCGCGTCGTTGTACTATTGTGATTCCACCATGACTGAAACCTTTTTGTCTATGACAGCAACTCTAGTATGCTACACAGAGAAAAAGGTTTGCCCAAGACAACAATGTATACGTTTGTATATGGCGAAACAAATACGTGTTTTTGCCAACAAACTTTTTGCTGGCTGACAATCTACAATTTACATTAAAAAAAAAGGTATTGTTTTTCTAGAAAAGAGTGTATATTTAACAGGACTAAACTCTTCAGTTGAGACGGATTTAAACATTTACACTGTTGCTGCGCCACATGTTAACAAATATACGAGTGATTGTACCAAACATTTTTGTCTGTGAGTGCATTGGTGATAGCTAGGGGCCTGGAAAATTTCGCGGATTCAATCACCTGCATGTTAAGATGCAATGTCCTGTGCGTACTCAAGCCCCGACCATTTGTCCATCAGCTGCTACTCAGTGGAACAACAAACAATAAACGAATAGACAGGGCTTGAGTATGCACAGGACAATGTATTATAGGAGCATGCGGGTCATTCAATCCGCGAAATTTGCCTGCCTCTGTAGTGATAGCGAATTAAGTCCATGAACCATCATTTCTACTGATTTTACTACATATATTTTTAAAAATCCTAAACAAGAGCAGGTATAAAAAACTATTGCCAAATATTGTACTTGTACGATATTTGCTATTGCACGGTTTTGTTAAAAACAATGTTAACAAAATTTTTTCCAATACAAAATACACAATGGTTTCAGCTAATTATGCAATTGAATCGGTCAAATCAAATCCCAGACGTCCATAAATGTAAAATTTTCAGGAGATGGCAAAAAAACGTATCACAAAAGGTATTACAAACATATTTGAATGACGACTGGTCAGATAGGCTGTTCATTATCTACCTATAGTTATATGGTTGCCTGGAATGAAAATAATATTACCACGGTTTTATATTAATGTTATTAATGTTTTTTTTTTAGGTTGGACAAAAGGATTTTCTCATACGACTTGCATTACTGCAGAGAGAAAAATTAAAGAAAAAAGTAATAATGACTTATTTTATTACAACCACACATAAAACCATAAGACTTGAGCACTCATCTGGCAGTTTTTCATGTTTGTCAACTGTCTCTCTATGAAATTTAGGCCATTGGAAATATTTGTCATTTGTTGCTTGATTACAATACACAACAATTCTTTGTACATTTTACAATACATCTATTAGACCATAAGCAACCAAGTGAAGTAATTTGTCAAAATACTAAACAAAGCAGTTTGTACATTATGCTTTATGAAACAAACAATGTTACAGTATGTCAACCTCCTCTTTATCAGCAGTAGGCCACACAAAAATCTTGTTATAAATTTCTACAAATTCAGTAGATATATATGGCTTCAACTTCTTCAGATCTAAAATTTTTTTTTTTTTTTTTAGTGTATGCGCACACATTTCTGAGGATATGCAGGAAAAGCGGTGATAGTTAAAAGTGAGGGAATTTTGTGTATTATACTAAGCTCCCGATGAATGATCTGGCCAAAACATGTCCCACGTGTTGACTAGATTAGACAAACTTCATAAAATCTGAAACATTGAACTTTTGTTGTTCGTGCCTGGTAACAAAATTAGACTCGACAGACACAACATTTCTTTTATAAAGTGTAGGCCACCATTTCTCAAAATCAATGATCTCTTCATTATCAACCATTTTCACTTGGAATTTATCTGGCTGAACCGTTGAATGCAAAATCAGTTCCATAATTGTGTTTTGGGGTATAGACATGATCTTTTGTTCTCAGTTTCCGTTTGATTACACTAAAATCACGATCATAAGGCAAATATGAATGGCCTCTTATGGGGAAGTAATGGTGTACAGTATCAAAACGGCCAGTGTCTGCAAGAGCAAGTAATAATCTGATCAAAGTATAATTCTTGTTGTGGCCGGCTGCTCCGTCAGAAAAAATGCCAAGCTCCCTTACATTTCCATCTACTTCACTATTAATGTAAACATATACAAAGGAACATATCTCATTTGGGCCTTTTTTTAGCTAAGATAAATGTTTGCCTTATTGGTAGCCATGTTGTGTATGTTGAAAACATTAAGGGTGTGCTGACGAAGGTAGAATACATCTTGTTCAGGGATTTCAGGCAGTTGGAGGTTTTGCATGAAATCCAAATTCCTACTACTGTCTTGTCCTGTAAACATTTCAGCCTCACATGTTGCATGTAGCTATAGAATTTTTTTATCTCTTACTTTGTGAACAATAAGTTCGGCTGCATACATACGTTTAGCTGCATCGTTCAGGGAAGGACTTTTGATTTTCACAGAAAGCTCTTCCAATTTGCAGCAAGAGTCAATCTGCGGCCTGCCGAATGTCAAATCAAAATTCTCATTGAAAATCTTTAGATAGTAATTATAGTATACACATAGGTGTGGATGTTTTTCCTTAAAAAGGCTCCATATGAGTTTCACATTAAAATTTTCATTAAGATACTTGTACATTTTAGTGGTATAGTGGGCCTCTTTTTGAGGAAATGATGCTAAATGATCAGTTATGCATTTAACAAGGGATTCTTGTTTTGAATTTCGAGGGGTACTTTTGTCCCGTTGATCTTTTGGTGATTTGCCTGCTGCAAGAAGCTTGCACAGCCTCATAACTCGATCTGAGGTGATACCATGAACAGATAGAAAAGCATTTTTACATAACTCCATTTTTACCTTTTTAGTGGAAACAGTGTACTTAAATTCGGTTTCGGTTGCCTTTTTTTTCCGACGTTGTTGTCAATCCTGTTGCGGTGTCTATGGGCATAGGTTTCAATTCAATCAAGCTCTGAAGGTATGCATCCTGTTCATTTTTTGTGCTATAATCAATTAATCTGATGTAGATATCTTGACGTTCCCTTTGAGACATTTTCTGTGGTATGCAATTACATCGGCATCTGGAAGAACAATCAGATTTGTTAGTATATAATGTGTACCACGTTTGTGTGTAGTATTATAACAGATACAATAGCTGATGGAAAACACTGTTGTATACTATTCTTGAAAGCTTACTTTAAAGATATACAGAATAAAAATAATTACGGTTAGGTACATGCAATTAAATTCATGCTCATTTGATTTAATTATGTTTCCCTTGTGATTTATATAGTCTTCATTCTTCACTCGAGCCTTTTTTTTTTATCGTTTCACACTTGTATTCTACCTGTTGTATAACTTATTTACGTTTACAACTGTCTTTATTCATCATGAGTATTCAGAGACGATATGATAAACAATAATAAACTGTACATAAACTGTTGCGTCATCACTTGTACCAACACAACGAAAAGTAATATTGAAAACCCCATATGTCCAGTAAGACCACAAGTTCTGGACATGTGGGCATTCTCAAATGACCCATTGTTTTCTGCTCCCGTTTTATACCCAGAGATGTTTTGAAATTTACGTTTTTAAGTGTATTCGGTTGAGCTGACGACGGGGAATCGATCCACGTATTAAAGTCGATTTCGGAAGAAAAAAAAGTGGACACGTGGGGTTTCTCAAATTACCGATTCAATAAAGGAAATTCTCTTTTACTAACGAACTAGACAAATCTATATAATTTTCTGTCTAAGAAAAATTGAACTATATAGTCAACATGATTTTTGAGAAAACTGTGCAACAGTTTTTCGATATCCGCTCTCGTTTAGGAATAAAACAATAATTATTGTTAAATCAGTATCAATTATGTACCTTGGCCTTAAGAGGAGAAAAAGAAAAGGACCGCTAATATACTTGGACTTAACTGCGTTACAGCATTGGATAACTTATGTGCTATTACATTAGTCGCGAAGCAAGGTTAATGTTTCTGCACAGTTTTCAGAGAGTTGCAGGGCTGGATGGTCAGAACATTCGCCTTCCACAAAGGCGATCCGCGTTCAATTCCTGGTGTTGATCGACGGGTTTTCTCGAGGATCTCCCGTTCCCCTATCCCTTCATTCCAGCGCCGCTCCATACTCACGTCATGTCACCCCTCATCAGTGCTGACGACCTCGATGTTGAGCGCTGACCAAAATGTCTCACTCATTCAGCGAGTTTTGTGACTGGCGACTGTGATCGTCACCATCGCTGGATATTGGCAGATGTAAGGGTAATCTAGGGTAATCCTGCTACAGATTAGAAAGTTCTATTATAAAAGTTTGCCACAGGGAAAACTTCTGCCGCTTGAGTGCTGGTATCGGAAAGGGATGTCAGCTGACCAATCACAGAGCTTTCCTGAATTTTAAGTTACATTAAATAAAGCGCGATATTGGTTAATTTTCAATTAAATATTAAATTAAATAACTTCTGTCATTTCCAAGTATATTTAAATTAAACTTTACTAGGACTTCGTGTTTTTCTGGCCCCTTAAGGTTGTTCAAGTGGGGAAAAAGCATAATTTTATATTTGTATGAAATAGTGTTAGTTTTGTACACATTACTTGAGAGTACATATACCTCTAACGGAAAAAAAATTAGATCATCTAGTTTTCCCATAATGGCACTTCAAAGTCAAAATTTGCGTATTTTTACTTCATACAAAACTTGAAAACCAGTTAACATAAAGAAATGAAAAAAATCATATCAAAACTACGCGTTACTGTCTATGGCCTGTAGCATTTAAAACCCGTTACAAAAAATGTTTATGTTAAATAAAAAATTTCAAAATTTAAATTTTT
>PNEQ01095581.1:0-32843 GCA_003012365.1 Medauroidea extradentata | reverse complement strand
GAAATGCTTGTATTCGCAAGTGGTACTACCACTGCGAATTTATAATTTATAATTCCTCAGTTTGCATGATAAATATATTTGTCATCGAATTTTTTTGTGTTCCTTTGCCAGTAACATTAAATGTCAAAAGTAAGCTGAGAACAATTCTGCACATATCCTATCGCTATATTTCATGCGTGAGTATTAAGAGTTTTGGGAATGTGGCCCATAGACGGGTGTCACTTTTTATGCTAAGCCGCCTAAATTATTCGTATAGCTGTTATCTAAGAACAAAAAAAAACTTAATACTACACTTTTAAAACTTAAGAAATCAGTATGCTTGTTAGAAACATGATTTTGGTGCCTTAAAAATGACCAAAAAACGGGACAATCCATGTGAAATCAACCAATGGAAAAAACTTGACATCTTTGAATTTCCTTAATTTTTGGCACAGTGGTAGTAAGTTACTTCCAAAACAAATTAAAATTGCAAATTTCAATTTTTTGGACAGAAGATTTTTGAGTTGTAAATTTTATAAATTCTAAGAAAACTAAATTTAGCTTTGTCCGACAACCTTGTAACTGCTCTAGTACGAGAACCGTTAAAGTTAGAGAGCTGAAATTTGTGTTATTTTGTTTACTTTTTTATGATGTTTCATAAAATATGTAACATGACTTTTCAAGAAAGTTAAAATTAAAAAAAATAATTATGTATAAAACTCACAAACGGAATTTTCAATTTTTTTTTGGAAAAATATAATTTCCTCATACATCTATTAACTACCTGTATACCAAATTTCATGGTATTCCAATGGTATCTTACTGTAATATTATTTTCTTTATGTCAGTGTACACAAAAAGTTAGCTAACTGTGATAAATAAAATGGGCAAAGTATATTAATACAATTATATTAACCACTTAAATCAAGTTTTATTGCTTACTAAACAATTAGAATGACTTCATTGGAAGTATTGCACTTTTCATGGAATTTTTACAATTTGTTTTGTGATGTTCACTTTTTAAAAATAATTTCATTTCAGATCTTATTACAAGTAGAGATTTTTTTATGCTGTGAGGGATTTTTCAATTGTCTTTAGTAATTTTTTCCTCAGCAAGCCTGATATCTCTGCGTATTCCGCCATATTGTGTTTTGTGAGATGCAAACATGTTTTCTGTGAACGGAGATTTCGCAAATGCTTACTTGAACTATTCTGAAGCTTTGTAGCTTTAAATTAAGATTTGTTGCAGTGATTTATTACATTGTGATTGCATGTTGAGTGAATAATATTAGAGGTTATGTTTATTTAAAACATGAGTATTGTTTTACTCTTTTTCATCACAGTAAGGAATGAACATTGAAGTTCACAATGGATAAAAAATGGTCCAAATACTGTTGTAATTCTTATAAAAAAAAAAAAAAAAAAATTGGACATTGTATGTCCAAAGACCTAAGAAATGTTACTTCATGGATGACTTCTTTAGGTTATGGTACTGAAGATGGTATGAAAATTTGTACTTCCTGCCGCTTACATTTAGGTAAGCAAAAACCTAGTGTCACCCATATAAGTGACTATGAATTAGGCATTGTTGGAGATGGCACTCAAAAACCAAGCTGCAGTAAAGATGATACTGAGTATATGGATGTTGAAACAGGTCTCAATTATTAAAATGCATCTTTAACCTCAATTGGAGAGTCACCCGTTTCGAAAAGTAAATGTAACAGTAATAAAGGGTACTGCAAAGAAAAAGAGTAAAAAAATTAAATACAAACTTGATATAACTTTCTTTAAAAGTAATGTAAAAGTTAAGGACTCTGTTGTGAAGGTTCTCAAACAGAAATTATAGATCAGCTGAAACAAACATTTATGAGTGCAAGTAGGTCTAAAAGTGAAAGATTACAAATTTTAACAATTTTACCTAAAAGTTGGTCCTGTGCTAAAATTGAAAGTGAGTTTGGTGTAAGCAATTTCATTGCACAAAAAGCGAAACAACTTGTACAAATGAAAGGGTTTTTTTCTGCACCAGATCCAAAACCTGGGAAAGTCTTGCAAGAAGAAACAGCAACTTTAGTAAAGGAATTTTATTGCAGCGATGATGTTAGTAGGCAAATGCCTGGTTTGAAAGATTATGTCTCACTGGGAAAGGATACTATTCACATAAAAAAAAAATAAAAAAAAACAAGATTAATATGAGTATTAGCGAACTTGAGAGAATTGTACTGTCTATTTAAGTCCAAACACACAGATTTAAAAATCGGCTTCTCAAAATTTGCTGAACTTAGGTCCAAAAACTGTATAATAGCTGGTGCCAGTGGCACACATTGTGTGTGTGTTTGTACAGCACACCAAATGATTGAATGATTGCGGGTGGTAACTTGCACAAAATTACACTATTTGGGTTGGAAAATCCACCGAAGATGTATCAAGAATGTATGTCACAAATAATGTGCAACCCACCAAGCCAACTGTGATTCCTGAATGAATGTGATTACTGTCCAGCAACTAATGATTAAAAAAAAAAGCATTAGTAGGCTGCCTTGAGGAAGACATGGTTGAGAACATTATGTACAAAAAGTGGGTAATAGTTGATCGCTGTTTTTTTGAACCAATAAATAAACCAACTGAAGAATTTTTCGATGAATTTTGTATCCAGTTGGTTCACCTGAAGAAACACGAATTCATTGCAAAACAGCAATCATTATTTTTTCTGAGATAAAATATTCATTGGGAGAAGATGAAGCTGTGATAACTTGTGATTTCGCAGAAAACTATTCGTTCGTTCTGCAAGACGAAGCTCAAGGGTTCCACTGGAACAACTCCATGGCTGCTGTCCATCAATTTGTGGTGTACTACAACGACAATGATATGCAAGCAGGAAAAGAAGTTCTTGTCTATAAAAGTTTTGTATTTATTTCAGATTGTTTAGCACACAACACAGGTCTTGTTCATGTCTTTAAAAAAAAATTATTGACGTCTTAAAAAATTTTCTACCCAATTTAACAAAGTTGTACTATTTCTCTGACGGCTCAGCTGCTCAATATAAAAACAGAAAGAATTTCTCAAATCTTTGTCACAATGGTGAAGATTTTAATGGACTCAAGGCAGAATGGCATTATTATGCAACATCTCATGGCAAAGGTGTGTGTGAGGTAGTAGCAGGTGCAGTAAAGAGACTTGCAGCAAAGGCTAGTCTCCAAAATCTAACAGACAATATTGACACCTCAGTGACTTTTTCTATGTGGCAAATGAAGAGTATGTTGCGGAAAAAAAATTGCTGAAAATTAGATTTGAAGAATCCATAGTTGTAGTAGGAACTCAAAAATGACATGCTTATATTACTTTGGCAGCAGATACAGTTGAGGCAAAAATCTATTCATATTCTGACAAATCTGAAATGCACAAAGTTCAAGTTAGTCCTGGTTCTGAAGATGTACCATTTGAAGAGATTTTAGGTTCTGTAGCATGCGCCTATGAAAACAATGGTGGATGGCATGCGTTCTTTCAAAAAATGAAGCTGAAAAAGAAGTTAGTGTTTCTTTTCTACATCCAAGTGGTCCTTTGCTTTCATTTATGTACCCACGGGGGGCAGACATTTTGCCTGTGCCAAAAAACTGAATGATTTGTAAAATTAATCCAACAACAGCCACAGGTAGAACTTACCAAATATCTCAACAGGTGATGACAACAGCTTCACAAATTCTGTCAAAAAAAAAATTAAAAATTCTTGTGCTAATACCGGTAATTCAAGATCAGTTACTTAAGTATGTATTGTCTAAGTGGTAGAAGGAAAATTTTGTGAAGTGGATTGATGTAACTACCTATATAGCACATTTTCCACCCCATTATTCATGTATACAATTTAAAATCCTGGTACTGTAATTGATTTGTGAAAATGTTAGTGTAGGCCTGCAACTGTCTGACATGTACTGTTACAGGTCTACTGTCTTACCATACCGATGTTTCACAATATAAGACTTATACATTAATGTATCTAATATGGTTATAATTTCAGGGTCTGTTGTTGATTTGTAATTTAACTTTCATAGTATCCAAATTGTTTTCGAACAATGTCACTAATTTAAGCAGTTTCCTGTGTTGCTAAATATTTACCAACACTGACACAAATAAATTTTTTTGGAAGATACTATTGGAATACCACCATGAAATTTGGTATACAGAAAGTAAATAGATGTATAAGAAAAAATTTTTTTCTAAAAAATTTAAACTTCCTATTTTGAGTTTTATAAAATTTTTTTAAAGATTCTTGGGAAAATCGTGGATTTATGTTACCACGCTGTGTTAAATGTTTTATGGAACGCCATAAAAAACTGAACAAACTAACACAAATGTCAGTTCTCTAACTTTAATGGTTCTCGAACTAGAGCAATTTAAAGATTTCCTTTTGCTGCACAAATTACTATTTTTTTTTGGAACTTCAAAAATTCATAAATCAAAAACCAATAAACTATCATATTTGTGAAAAGTAATATTACAACCGTACAAAAATTCATAAAAATCTGGAACCTTGATGTTAAATTTTATTATTTTTTTGGTTGATTTGGTATGGATAGTCCCAAACGGCTTTTTTTTAGACAGTTGTAACTTCGAAAACTCCACCTGAATTCGTTAAGTGCAAAATGAGTTGCGTTAATTAGTCTTTACCTCAGACTATCAAAAAATAAAATTTTACGGTCACCGAAACCACAGGATAAAGACTGCAATAAAAACACTTGGCACGCCAATTAAGCTCGCTTCGAATAGAGGCGATAAATGTTCCCACGCACAAGGTCGGTCCCTAGCAAAGGGGAGGCGTTCGCAACCCTAAACCGAACAAAAAAAAATTTAAAAATGCAATATAAAGAAGATCTTAATATGAAGAGCGTGAACTAGGTGAAGGAACATTTAAGAATGACGATGATTTATTTGTAGGAAAGAAAAGGCATACAATTACACCAAAGTGCCAAACAGAGAATATGTTTTTTAAGGAATTCTCTCGACCCTCCCCTTTTCGGCTATTAATGTTCCTCGCTGGATCCGTGTATGTCCACGAGTCAAACGCGGAAATTTGAATCCGGTACACAATACTCTTAAAAACATCAGCAGGATATCCCGTAATAAACAGTAGCATTTTGCAATTGTGTCAATTTCCTATAGAAACATTCCAGCTCCTAGCCGCAGAAACACTGAAAGAATTTGAAAAATACTTTGATCTGTGAACTGAAATTAATAGTTTATTGTCTGATTTTGACCGTGTAGATACGTCGTGAGAGAAGGAAAGATAGTTAAGGCGATTTCGTAAATATACAGGAGTGTTTTCACACAGAACTTTATTTAAAAGCAATAGTGTGTGAACTTTTCTCTTGTCACGTAACTTCAGCCAACACAGCTTATTGTAATAAGGACTGACATGATCTCTGGATTTAAGATTAAAAATGAATCGTACACATGAATTCTGCAATCTCTGCAACAGCGTACTAAGGTGCTCTGCAAGGTCTCCGTGTACAACGTCGCAATAATCGATGACGAGGAGTATGAGTGTCTGGACATGTAGTTTCTTAACACGCTCAGGCAACAGATTAGTGACTCGCTTAATAGAATGCAACGTTCTGCCCACGATAGATTTCCATCAATTAATACACCCAAACTTTTAACACTACTACTGATGTTAATGATGGTTTCTTTAAACAATATATTAGGTAAAGGAAGTTTCTTAGCAGCTGTAAGTAGAGATGGAGAACCGATTATTATGCATTGGGTTTTTTGTGGATTAATCTGAACACCATTTGCTTCAGACCACTTTGATACCTCATTAAGATCCATATTCATTTTCTGAAAAGAGGAGAGAGACTATTTGATTTTGAGCTGATGATATATACACCTGGAGATCATCCGCGTAAATATTATAGCTGGTATGAGATAAACATTTTGGTAGATCATTTATAAATAATGAGAACAGCAGAGGACCCAAGACTGATCCTTGAGGTACGCATTTAAAAACTGCTTGCCAGCGAGACTTCATACCGTTTAAAATTACGCACTGATATCTTTCCGATAAATACGATTTAATCCATTCACACGCTGTTATAGAAAAGTTGAAAATATTTCTTAACTTAGCTATTAGTATATCATGATCAGAGCTCCTGATTACAAACTGTAACGCAGCCGAACACAAACTCGGACAGTGATTGGAGTTTCTGGAACATGAAAGCAATTTGATAGGTACTTTTATCTTGGATTGAAATGCAGATTGAACAATCTTTAGGCTGACCTTTAATGTCTAACTGTATTTAAGAGTATTTTGTAGATTTCTTCTATGTTCTCGCCTAATTTTAAGGCTTAAAGTGAGTTGTTGTGTATCTCTAGCACCATTTCAGTCTAAGGCAAACGAATTGAATTTACACCGTACCAAATGCTGTTCGGATCCATCAAGACGGAACCTCACATTCCGTGTCCGGCATTACGAACCTCACTGCTGTCACAGGGTGACCGTACCACAGAATAAATAATTTATTTCTGAGTACGATGTAGCAATGCAAAGTTATATATATATATATATATATATATATATATATATATATATATATATATATATATATATATATATATATATATATATAAACACACACACACACACGTACACTACTCTTGCGGCATGACTTTGAAATAGCACAAGACAATAGTGTTTTCTGCGTACGGTTTTTGAGAATGGATAAATAACGAATTTAATAAGAAATCTTTCACTATGAAGGCCGTACAAAATATCTTTGAGAATTAACTTAACCTGGGGGTTAAAGTTAAGTGGTAATTTCGATACTAAAAATTTAATTTGCATTGTCAGATGAGATCTTACGGGTAAATATTTATCTTGGCGCCGTGCAAGTGTTGTACTATAATTAAATAACGAGTTCCTATACAAACTTTACGGGCAGTTTCTGAAGTACTTTTACACACTTGGAAGGTGGGCTACGTACACCAAAACAAGAAAAATGTCAATTTAAGTCAATTATTGCGTTAATTAATGAAAAAAAATTTCTTGTCTGTTAGACATTGTCAGTGTATTAGCATCGGTGAAACGGTCAAACTCAGAAACTCACGGCAAATGTTCGAAATTATATCCTCTTTCTTCCGTACACTCTTGATCACGTACACCAGATACAACCGTGCGACATCACGTCCGATAGCATTCGCGCGGCCGCAATAGATACAGTATATCCTGCCACGTTTAAAACAGCAACACAACACACTTGCATGTTTGTTCTCGTTTGAATAGTACAAATTATTTGCAATTCAAAGATGGGCAATGCAAAAAGAATGAATTAAGTCAACTGGTAACTAATATATTTCAATACTAAACTTCCGAACCAATCATTTGTTTGGAACCGATGCTCACGTGTGACGTCACAACAATGGTGTCCGTAACAATATAGAGCAATAATGGTCTTCTGCGCATATGACAAACATATCACGTGATCGTAGGTAGGATGATGTTATGCATAAACTGACCATGTGCCAATTGTAAGTTATCAGTAAAATATGCTTACAGCTGATCAGATTTGAAAAATTGTTACAAAGAGTATTTTGGTCGTACAAATACAACATTAACAATATCAGGATATAGTAACAAAATAATTTTTGTAAGATTGTTGTAAAGCTGAAAAATATTTAATACGTTACTTACAAATGGCGCGTAGTTGGTCGATGCACAACAGTCCAATTCTACGCTTATAATTATAACAAAGAAGAACCGCTAGCTTGCCTTAGAGAACGTATCAGTTTTAGTGTATAACATTGTGGCTAACTGCTGAAGAAAATCACTAGATTGCTGCTTCGCTTAAAATTATTTTTGTTAAACAGACAGATAAGGATTTGATAGCTGTACACTTGGATGAAGCCATTGGTATAGGAGGTTCGGGATAAAGTAAGCACTCAAAAAAGCCCTGATTAATTTTTGTTTTCAACAAATTCGTATCTATCCGCGCGTAATGGTTAACGACGGGAAATGCCTAACCTCTCTGGACATGTCACTTAATGTTTGCGTGTGTAAAATAAAATGTGCAGTCGATAGGAACTTGTGTAGTTTGATAAAAAAAAGTTTAGCATATAAAATAAAATGTATGTCGATTTTGGTTGATTTCGTTTCAATATTTTTAATTTAAATAGGAAAATGCACGGAACTATATTCGGCAATTCGCTGCCAACAGTACAAGGGGTGAAGAAACTATGGCTAATGTTGAATTATATGCAGTAACGGCTGTGGCATTCATGACTGGATTTAGTTACTTGGATATACTCCATTGCAAAATGAATGACTGTCAAAGTTTAGTTTTCTTTGACAGTCATTCATTTTACAATGGTGTACGCCCAAGAAACTAAATCCAGTCATGCACTCCCATTGCACAGTTCTTTCAAAGATCATGTGGTATTCATTTTTCAAAGGTTAAATTTTTATTGCTTAATTTATCCCGAACAACCTATGCAGAAGTCGCATGATATACGGCGTATGAATTCGAAAAGTTTCGCAAAAACCACCAAATAAATAAAATAAAAAAAAAAAACGTTGGCTGTAGTAATATCAATACGTCCTCCATATTGTATACGTCACTTGCCACATGGTCATGGACATAACATATACATGTTTGCATCAGGATTTTGGTACTGAGCAGCCCGATCAGCACTCTGCCTATATATTCACTCAACGAGCTCTCAGGGCGAGGAGTATAAGGCCTTGAGATGGAAGACAAAGGAGGAGTCCATCCGCCATGGTTTGAAGTGTGTGTTTTTTTCATAGATATACAAATATAATGCACGTCAAATAGTTTCGTCGAAAAAAAATTGTAACTCGCTACAACGCCTTTCAAGCGCTGGTAGGGAGGCATCTTAAGAGTGTGAGGTAGATAAATAAACTCTATAGTACCAATTTATATCTACAGGTTTTTAAAATTAATGAAGAAAAACTACAGAACTAATATTTGCATACTTTATGAGTAAGCAATAACTCAGAATGGTGCATTTGTTAAGCGTAATCTTTTGCTCCGCAATGAAATGTACAGGATTTCGGAGTCAGCGGTTGTTCTTCAGAAATAAATTTCTCGAGAAAAATTTTTGCTCAGAAAGCTGGTAAAATCTTACTGTGAAAGGCTGTGACTTTTAATTTTTCCAAATTGGCTTAGAGAAACCTTCAATTTTAAACTGATGCTTTTAGCGCAGAATTATGTACCATGCCTTCGCAATAGAGAACTGCCGTGAATTTGTTACACTATTCGCGTAAGCGTGAACTTGATACCATAATCAACTCTTGACATGATGTGTAATGTAATGAGCTACCTGCGAAAATTAGCGCTCTTTCAGTCCGTACAGCGAAATACCTTGTTATAGTGCAGGGGATAGAATTAAGATCTCATGGATCCTGTGTAGGTAGAGACAGTGGGGCATTCTGTCCTAGTTGTATCACCCGTGCTGCGGCCCTGGACGGCGGGGATTTATTTATTTCGACTTAAAGTAATTTGGCGAAGTTAAATCTAAGTTGCATTTTCTTACACTTAACCAATTATTATAACAATACGTTATAATAACATAAACTAATGAAGTTATAGTCAGACAATTAAATACAAAGCGTCTTATATCACACGCAATTTTTTATTAAACTAGTATAACATTTATTAAATTTGTGAAACTAATGCATTGGTGAATATCGCTGTTGCAATAGCTCGCTTAGTTATGAAGATAACCATTCAACTTTGTTAACCAGTCACTAATAAAAAATATATTGAAAAATTCACAATAACTACAAGGAATTATCTAAACTGACGCGCATATATATATATATATATATATATATATATATATATATATATATAAAGTTAAACTCAATACATTGAAATACATAGACAAACTGCAGACAATATAGGCTGTAAGATATTAAGGTTGAATGAAAAATGTAAATTTTACTTTAGTCATTAAAATTCAGAAAATTAAATTCTTCTAAGTCGTGTGAATTCGTTTATGAAATCACCGGCCCACCATCCCGATATGCTTGATAGCTCTCAGTTGGCTAGTGTTGTCGAGTTTCTTATCTTCTTAGATAAATTATTCCACAGAGGCGCAACCGAGACAGTAAAAGAATTTGCGTGCCCATTGAGTTTTGTACTTAGGAACCGTTAAAAGCTGTGTTATTTTAGTACAAGTATTAATTGAATGGTGTTACGCTAAAGTATCCAAGCCACAAACATAAATAATATACAAGAAATAAGCTCCTAAATTATTATAGGCCTACATTGAAACTTAAGCAGCTAGGCAACCAAAGTCAAACATATAGGTAGGGTATTTGAAAATTAAAACATAGTGACTAAAAATATATGTAAAAATGTTTTGGCAACATTTTTTTTATTTTCTGCTTTATAAAATGTGGGATGGTCTGTTTCTGTGTAACAGCGTTCATTTGGTTATCACTAGGGCCTGGTAGTTTTCGCGAAAAGATTTTTGCACCACTTTGTTTCAGTGCCTTACGTGCACACCTGCATCTCTTCTTCGTGGTCAGTGATTAATTAGATGCTGTAACATACAACGTCTGGAGGTTAAATCCGCAAATCATAGACGTGTTGTGTCACAGTTATACATGTACTGATTGGCACAGTCAAAATGAATAACAACTCTGCACAAAAACACTCTGCCAATAGTCCTGAAGTTGAGCTGCAGGTGTACACTGAAAGTGGGGCAGAAATCTTTTCGCGAAAACTACCGGGCCCTAGACCAAAAATGTTTCAGTTGGTTGCATAGATATTCAGGCGTTGCGATCCACGACGATTGTATTTTGTACGCCAATATTAGCCTGTTGAACTCTCGTCACACTCCCAAACGTAACCGGTTTGTTAAAATAAGGTGAAATGTGATCCCGTGATTTTAGGTTGAACAAAAATCAAACACAGGAATTCTGTAAACGTTGCAATTTAGCAGCTAAATGTGTTTCAAATTAGCACCATAAATCACGTCATAATAATAAAAAAAAAGAATATAAACGACTGTAGCAACGTTAATTTGGCGTATTGTTAGTTATATATGGGGAAAGTAGTACCGCGTAAGACCGCATGCAAATACTGCCTTATGTGACCCGACCATGAGAGTGCTTCACCGAAAATAACACACACAGTTTTCATCTCTTTCAACAGAGAAATATTCACCCCAGCTAAGAGCAGGCCTATATCTGGAAGTCACTTTACTGCAGTCGTTGAAATTTCTACGGGAGCCAATTAATGTGCTCTATGTCTTCAACGGATTTAACTTTTTATGTAACATTTGTGTACTGAATAAAGTTTACAATCTATATCCCAATTTAAAGAGCTCACAAGTTTAGTCGAAGCAGATGAATAGGCCTACAATTGAAGATCGTCATCGTAGACATGGCGACTGTAATTGGTAAGCACTGACGAATTATCACTAGTAATAAAAACATAAAATAGAAGGGCAAAGGAAAGCGTGTCTTCAGTTGGTTTCTGGAACTAACAAAAATGTTGGTTTTATTGAGCAATGTCTAGCATAAGGTACTAAGTTAAGTGAACATGTAGCAGAGTAATGTAGGCCGACGCTGTCTTACGATGAAGGTAGGTATTATAAGGATCTACATATTTTGTGCTCGTGCAATGTTAAATGTGGGCTCAAATTTTAAGTGGCAATATTTAGACTGGGAATAAGAACTACATGCTTATAAAATTTTTCAGTAAATTGTAGGGTGTAAATAGACTATAAAATAATTTGTTGAATGATGATGGCCGGTATACATTTTATTTATTTGAAGATGATGAAGAGATAGTAGATTTGTTAAACAGGTCAAGAGTATTTCGGTACGCCTAAATCACCTGCAGATGGATGACCAAGAATATTTCATGAGATTACGCTAGAATAAAAATACATTCTTAGAGCTCTGTCACACTGTAAAATTTTTCCTTCCAAACGCTTCAAATAAAGTTTGTCAAAGAGTGTTGGATGGTAGTGACGTCAGAGAAATGTCAGTATCGCGGCTATATTTGATGGAGGGTTTGATGACTTCGTTTTCATCTAATATTTGCGAATTGGACGGGTTCAAAAAATTTCTTGGATGTCACAATCACTCCCTTTGTAAACTGAAATGTCATAACCTTTATTCGTGCACCATGTTAAGTTGGATCGAAAATGTCACTAGTTTTAGACAAAGACAAAACAATCTAATGTACTTTAAATTAATCCACAAGTCGTTAGTGTTGTTCATCTAAAAAAATCACACTAATCATTGAAATGCAGGCCTACTGAGTCCGTACATTTGTGATAAAATAAATAAATCGGTATATAAAAAAAATTATTCGAAGTATTACAGAAAAATTACACTTATTGTTCGTTCTTTAACTTTTCCTGCTAATCAATTAATTTACTTTGCATCATTTACATACTGAATGCTCTTAAATTGAAACAACATGTACCAGATTAAGGTTAATTCTACTACAGGTTAGAATGATCAATGTTATAAGTTTGGCACAGGGAAAATTTCTGCCACTTGAGCGCTGGAATCGCTAATGCACCAAATTGACCAATCACAGAGCTTTCCTGAATTTTAAGATTTATTAAGTTGATAATTTAAAATGAGAAATTGGTTTCTTTTCACTTTAAAATTAAATTAAATGACAAATATAATTTCCAAGTACATTTAAATTTAATTTTACTATGGTTTCGTATTTATCTGGTCTCTTAGCGATTGAAGCGAAACTAGTGGCAGAAATTTTCCCTGTGCCAAGCTCTCCCATAAGAAAACGTATTTTCTTTCTAACCTGTAGTAGAATTAACCTTAATCAGATGTTTACATTTATACTAAAAACATAACCAAACATATAGGTTATGAGCTCCAACAAAATTTGACAGTGCTACATGTCTTAAAAATTTTTGATAGTAACCGGCCAACTTAATTTGACGAAAAAATTTGATGACTACATTTTGTAAAATATTCGTCTTCTAACTTTATTGTAAAATACAGTTGGAGACAAAAATTTGACAGTGTGGCAGGTCCTTTAGCTCTACAAGAAAAAAAATTGAACGTGTAGAAGCAACGATCATCTACCTAACGGTAGAAGTGTAGTGTAGGAGTGCCCACAGACAAGGTTTATTGCGCTTTAATTTTCTTTATTTATTTATTATGTATATAAAAAGGTATGTATACATTATGGTAAGGTGAATTAATTAATTCTACCACAGAATAAATAAATACTATTTATTTATTATGTGATTCTACTATAGGTTAGAAAGATCAATGTTAAGTTTGTCACACAAAAAATTTCTGCCGCTTGAGCTCTGGTATCGGTAATGGGTGCAAACTAACAAATCACAGAGCTTTACTGAATTTTACGTTACACAAAGTTGATAATTTAAAACGCGTAATTGGTTTATTTTCATTTTAAAATTAAGTTAAATAATTTCTACCATTTCCAAGCCTACTTATATTTCGTTTTACTACAGTTTTGTATTTTTATGGTGTCTTAGCGACAGCAGCGAAACTAGCGGCAGAAAATTTCCCTGTGCTAAACTCTCCCAAAAGAAAACACATTTTCTTTCCTACCTGTAGTAGAATTAACCTTAAGTCTGGTTAGCACTACGTGAAAGTATTTTCTGTGTTATGGTATATGCCATTGTCCCTTATTTCCATGCATAACACTGAATAATTTGGCATAAACGTGTGCTGGAAATTTACCGACATCAGTAGGTGATACATGTACCACATATGTTATGTATATTATTTGTTTGGTTTTATTCCTTTGAGAAAAATACAACAGATTAATATCAATAAACGTCGACTTGTATGTTCCTTAATGGTTATGTAACATGGCAATTGAATACTCGTTAAACATTTTCTCATTAATGTCGCAAACTCTTGCTGGCATAGTAAAGTAGGTTATGTTACACATATAGGTTTGTACATTCTGCGTGAATGTTTTAGTTTTCAAGAATCATTATATGCCACTTTACGATCAACTGCTAGTAACTTTAAATATTTTATACTTCAGCTAGTTATTACATAGCTTTTAGTGACTACTCTGGCTTGCATAATGGTACAGTATACCGGACAAATTTAAGGAAAAGGGTTGGGTGAGGTCGCAGCTGTTCAATAGACACGAAGGAGATAAGAATCTATCCTCCTCAGTCGACACATGTTGAAGGGTAGTTTATTTTTATTTGTCTGCCTCTCTACTTTCCCCACCCCCAGAAATCAATGGCCAGCTGGTGGATTTTTAGCCCGAGCCCAAAGTTATGCTGGGGGTGAGGAGTATCGGCAGTTTTGAGGTGTAACGTGTGCTGCCAAACAACCCCCTACTTCCCTCTCTGACACACCCATACTCGCATAGAAACAAGGTGATATTTCGTACGTGCATCTTGTGTCCCTTATTTTCCTTTGTCGCACACGTCTTTCCCACCTCCACAAGATGTTACCAACCAGTGCCATCCTCCACATAGGACTGCTTGCATTTTACAAAGTAGAATTGCTGCTTTTCATTTGTTCTAAACAGTGCTTTCAATGGTGATAATGGTTCAAAAAGTTATTTTACGAAACGATTATTTTATTGTTCAAGTCCATTATTTATGTTGTAATGATAACACAGAATTTGTTTTATATACGTTACTTAATTGAAAGCCAGGAGAATAATGCACTTACTAAACATTCACGAAAGAAAAAAATATATCGGGGAAAGCAGAAAGCATAGACATAACCTCTACATCATTATTTTTGTAAAGTGATGTTCATTTTGAATGTATAATCTTAACAAAACATCCTGGCCACAAAATAGTATGTGATTGTATAAGTGTACTATTTAATTTTACTCGTCTTCGCATCCATTACAACGGGACGAAGAGCTTTAAATGTATTCAGGGACAACCTATATAAATAGACACTGATTATTCGTCACTCCCTTCTTTAATAATTATAATATGAAAATGAATAATTTTAACAAAAGAGGTGACACATGCCTCTAAGATGTTCGAACCATAACCCGAGTAACGTTTACCCGTTAGGTACCAAATGTAAATGTTCACATGCCAGCTTCGCGATAAACTTCTCAACCCTTCTATCGAGTAGGGTAAGTGGCGTCTAGCAAATGAAATTCGTCATTTTGCGCGAAAAAAAAATAAAAGTTGACGTAACCAAATTGACAAAGAATTAAAACTGAATGCAATATTTTAAGAATACTGAAGAAACAGACTCGGAAACAAATATTATACGTATAACATTAATAAAATAACGCTTCAAAAATTTGCTACGGACGTCGAATGTAGTAAAATATTTAGCGTGTAGAAAATATGTACGCGTTTATTTCTTCCCGCTGACTTAAAACCCTGAACAACATTACAGGCGATCGTCGAAATCTTGGCGACTGGCAAAACCGGGTCGCGTGACTGACGAAACCTACCCAACCCCGGCTCGTTAGCTTTGGTAAACGTCTGAAGTGTGATCCCCGGGTGCTTAATTGACTTGCGGCGAGAGTTACCAGACATTGAGAATACGAAATGAGGACATTCGTGTCAAAAAATAACGACATTTCACTAAAAAGGAGGTCAGTCAAAATATTGAATAAGAACGGGAAATATCTTCATAGATCCATGTTTGCTGGCGTGTGTAGCGACGCCAAAACATGAAATACTTCCCATTGTCTCAGCAACAATGTCGATTGCACGAGAAGCAATGACGTTTCGAATAAATGCTTCTGCTTTGGTTCTAGCACATTAAATATTTCTTGCAGTTTCCGAGTCTTGAAAAATTGTCTTACTCAGGCTAGATGTACAGTCCATTAATGTAAAAGAATTTTCTTTCGTATACGTTTTTTTTTTTCAGACAGAATAAAAAAATATGGTTTGCTGTAAATCAGCACCGCATTAAGAGGCCGTTCCAGTGTTTCAGGCGCATGTATGCAACCCCCTTTAACCCCATATAAATAAAGGCTAATACTTACCTTCGCTATAGCAATACAAGTATTACACATATCATTATCTTAGTGTTTTATGAAAGAGACAGTCGTTCTTATTTTCGCTGCGTTCGCCGAAGTCAAGTATAAAGACTGGCGGGCTATACATTTTTCAATTTTTTTTTGTATTAGGTTTTTAATGTAACCGTTTGTTGTAATAAATATTGCAGAACGCAGCGAAAATAAGAACGACTGTGACTTTGATAAAGCGCGAAGAAAGTGTTGATATCAGTAATACTCTTACTGCTACAGCAAAGGTAAAATTAGCCTTGATTTATATGGGGTTAATGCGGGTTGCATACATACATCTGAAACACTGGAACGTCCTCTGAAGGGTGTTCAAGTGCGATAAAATCATAATATTATATTATTTATGAAATAGTGTTAGTTTTGCATACGATACTTGTGAGTGCAGTTAACTCTTACGAAATAATACGTTATGGTCTTTTAAATACGTTATTGCATAGCTCATGGAATGTGATATCACAGTGAATTATTTTATTCAAGTAGGTCAGTTGGTTTTCGTTTTTTGCATGGCAGCGTAACAAGCAAATTTTGACTTTGTCGTACCGTTATGAGAAAACTATGAGAGCTAAAATTGTTTCATAAGAGGAAACTGTACTCACAAGTATCGTCTACAAAACTAACACTATTTTATAAATATAAAAAATTACTATTTTATCGCACTTGAACACCCTTTTCTAGCATTTAAATTTCGAGGGAATAAAATCGTTTTGTTTACACAGAGTCAATTCAGCTCTGCGACCTTTTCATGTATGCAATGCCCCATCCTACTAAAAAGGCGGACATTTTTGAGCATCAAGAAAATTTCGGCCCGCGGACGCAAAAAAATACATAAGAAGGAGGACATATCCTCCATTTACAGGGTGTCTGGTAACCCTGCTTGCGGCGGCAGGCCGTGGGAATAAAATCTTTCGGTTTTTTGTGGGTTCTTTTACAAAACTTATACAATTTTACTGTAAATTGTAAGTCACAGAGTGTTGTCGCTAAACATTTCCAGTTTTGTGTTTGCGTTTCGGAAACTTTAACGGCATTACAGTAAGACAGACACGATAAGGCTAGGGTCCCGTAGGGACGGCCGTAACTGTTATTGCGATTGATCGTGACGTCATATCGTTTCTCAACTTATTTATTCTTCGAAGTGGTTTGCTAAGTTTCAGTCTATTTCTTACTTTTGCTGCTGAAGTGGAAACTCGTACTTCAGTCCTGTGACACGGGCCTACAAGTCCCTTCGACTGGACTAGGAAGCATAAGAAGACCTTATGTGGTGTAACTTCGTAGTTTCTCAAATAAACTGACCTGTAGTAGTAAAGACGGCGTTTGAAGCTCATAAGCGGTTATTAGTGTAATAGTTACGGTTAGTGTTTGCTTAGGGTTAAAATACGTTTGTATACCGTGCGAGTTTTTTTTATCTTGAGTAAAATATGTGAAAAACCACGCATCGATTTGGGGAAAAAAAATAAATTACGTGTTCAATAATTTAAATATTTCTATCCTGTGATACTATTGTAAACCATCGCCCTTGCGTCATCCCCTGGAAGGGGGGAGGGTGACTTTAAAATCTTAAAAATAGGACACTTCTTTTTTTTTATTGCAAATTCTGATTTTCCGGAAGTATATACGTAACTTTTGTATTTGTCATTTTTCCATTGCGTGATAAATGGCGCAGTAATCGAGGAAATCAGTAGCAAGTGACACGAATGTCGAATATAAGTAACTTTTGTACCCTATTTAATATATATTTTTTTTTTGGTTGCGTGAAGATGGCGCTGTAACCCAGACGTAGATGTCGGGGAGTCAACTGTGATAAGCTGTTTTAAAACATTAATTCATTCATTATGTGTCTTTATTTCATTGCGTGCACGTCGTCCCTCATTTATTACATTCACACCGAGTGAGGAGGCGCAATGGTAACCCGTTGGACTCGCATTTGGAAAGATACGGGTTCGATTCCCGTCTCCGGCTATCCTGATTTCGGTTTAACATGGTTTATTAACCTGTCTACCAGAAAATCGGGATCGAATAAAAAAAATTTGCGCGAGTTTAAAGCGCCACTCCACGTCATACGACAGTAAAAAGTCCTTACCGAAAAAGGAATCATGGGAAGATTGTAAAGTCCCAATCCCAAACCTGGCAACAACAGATCAGAAGCGATTCCAGATGTTACAAATTGCTTAGCAATTAAATTTCAAATAAAAGTAAAACTAAATACCAATTTTTGCAACCTACGTACTATTCAGAGACCAATTTCCAACAAGATGAGTATTCATGGATATACGCCATTGCTTGCGACTTGGCAATATTCGCAAGCATTTGCGTATATCCACGAATACTCATCTTGTAATACATCCCCATTGCAAAAATCTTTCAAATATCATACCAATTTCCAAATATTATAACATAGCCTACTTTTCAAAATTTGGTAAGCTTCGATCAAATAATTGTATTTTAGCATGTTTAAGCGACAGTCAGTATATAAATTTACAATAAATCAAAATATAAAACGTATGATTGAAAATACTAGGTTAGAATATTTAACAAAATTTGGAAAGTTAAAAAACTACAAACACTGCCTACCAAAAGTGATGCAACAATATATTGCAATATTGTAGTACTGTCCTGGTTACACTATGCTATAATACAGATCATCCTTGAGAAGTAAATTGAAGAGGTCATGGCAGAGAAGGCCACATCTCGGCTGTGAATTTCAGTAGACCTTTGAAATTTAGACTCTCTGCAGAAATCGTCAGTAGATTTAATAGATTTGCTGTTAGTTCACCTTGACTATTGTTATATAAAAAACGAATCACATAAAAGAAACTACTAAAGAATCCAAATTTTAAGTGGCTCTCGACTTCTTAAAATATGCATCATGGTTCTGCTTAGACTCACCACTGGGCTGACATCCTACTTGTGATATATTACATAGGAGAGGAAAGTTGATAGTTTGAAGTTGTCTTTTCTGATTGTAAAGAATGTATTACAGCAACTGTTTACATATTTAAAAAATAAAACTCATTGCCTCTTTTGACTACAACAATTCTAAAATATCCTAGAAATACATTTTTACTTTTTTATGTGTCTGCTGCACAAGAAAAAATGTACCGACTAGTGTTTTCAAAAGCAAGCCTTAACATGTTTGCAAATTGCATTTTTTCAACCCAGCTCACAGTTAAGGACGATGTGATGTGGATGGCGGCACGGTTGGAAAAACTTGCTACCTAGGACTTCTCATTTTTAGTTTTTATATCTTGACTTACAAAAGTCTGGATATATCGAATTATGTTTTAAGTTTATTTCAACATCCTCTTTATTGGTGAAACTGAGCAAGATGGCCCAGTGATGAGTAACTAAAATCTCATTTGTAGGGCGATGGTTCAGTTCTCTTTCCAACTGTGGTATGGACTGCGATCGATTTTCCATTGTTTTCTGAAATCACTCTTAGGTTAATGCTCAGATGTTTCTGCAGATCTCCGCCTTTCCTACACACACTTGATCACGCTGCCGACAATACGTTCAATCCTACAGACCTGTATCCTTTATTTAATTTGTGAATGTCGCATTAAAGGAAAATAACCTGCTGGGTTTTACATCCAAGCTGCCTGTTCCTCTTAACTTGATCGATAAGATGCAAGAGTTGCTAAAAGAATACTTGCAGACACCACTTAGCCACTTGTAGATGTACCAGTGGAATGAGCTGGAAGAGGAACCCAAGAATAAAGTGGTAGCTGCTGCTTCTGACATGGGTGGAAGGTGGAAGGTAGCGACTGTCGTACCGTGCCGACGCGTACTGTTTCCACAGTCAACGTCATGAGTCAGTCAGCTGACGTAATCTTCCTCCTTGTGACTTCTGCCTGGTCGTGTTACACGGGTGCTCTGAGGCGCCGCCTACCAAGTCCGAACTGAAAGATGCACGCCATCAAAACGGCGAAGACGCGTGGGAATAGCGGAGCGAGAAGGACTAGATTATCCCACTCGACGAGAAACATATCTATCACCTCTATTAGTAGAGCGCTAAACAGGCGTTTGTTTTCATAGTAGTGTGTTTCTTAACTAACGTAAAGTGGTGACACGAAATTTTATTTCTGGATAGTATGTAATAAAGGACAACGCTTACTTATAGTTTTTTTAAATGAATTCGGGTGGTATTATCGTATTTTCGGAGTTAGCAGCAATCTTACACATTTTGACGTACTTAAAACGGATTGCGTAAAAATATAATATGTGTGACATGCTTCAGCACAGTCCACGTGCAAGGTACATTGTGTTGTATAATTTTGATCCGTATGTCGGTATAGACATTTTGATGGCACACGAAATCGTTCCAGGCGAATGCTAGGATAGTTCCTTTAACGTCCATAAGCCGACTTGTCTTCCAGCTCCTGTCATTGCATCAAGTTGTGTGTAACCGTCTCTAATGACCTCGCTGCCGACGAGACGGGAATCCCACTTACCTTACCTTCATGGTAAATTGAACACTTTTGAATACCGTCTTGTCAAGAAGAAGAATAAAAACCTTATTTGTCGTGGCCTCAGATGTTGAACATTCGGGTACGGCGACATCTTTGATTCGGTACGTATTACCTTTGCCGCAATGTTTATATTAGCAAATGGCAGGAAGGTCCTAATTGCCAAACCACAATGGTCCGACCGGGATTCGACCGCGCGCCCGCCTAAATGCGAATTCGGAAAAGGTCACTTCTACGACCTCGTCATTTCACCGAACGTTTCCCCTACACTTCCCCTTATTCCCTCCGCGAACCACTCTGCACACCTCCTCTAAAAATGTTCTGTCAACTGCCGAGGTCGAAGAACCATGCGCACCACCTGTTGGCATCCCTTTACCCTGTCATAAACCATATGCACCGTCTATTGGTGCTTACCACTGCACCACTTCGCTCGGTAATGTTAGTTCAGATCTGAAGCTACGTGCCAATTCGGAAAATAACTTCAATATGCATATCAGATGTAAGCATAACAGCCAATTTTTTTTTTTTTCGAAAGTGATGATGTACCTACTGGTTAGTGCACGCTCCCCATTTCCTCCGTTTTCCCTTACGTTTGTTTCAGTGTCAGTGTGACAATATTTCTGTCTGGTGTGCACAGTGATATCTAAAATATGAACGTCGTTAGTGCCGTTAACTTGCTCAGCCGTTACATAGCTTAGACTGATATGTCTAAAGGCCCTTTCACACGGTAAAATTTTGCTTCAATTTTCTGCAAAATTTATTGAATTCCACGCCATGCTGACGTCATAACCACTGCCATTTTGTCTTTAAATTTATTGAATGTCTTGAATTTCGTCAAAGATTTTCGTTTCGAACGTGTTTGAAATTTTCTTGATTCAGAATATTTAAAATCATAAAAGAAGCTCTTCTGGTATTATAAATTCAAATAACGTAATATTTGAGTTCTGTATGCGAATTATACCAATTTTAATATAAATACATACATAATTTCTTTTAGGCCTATATGATACATACCCAAATATTGAGAAATTGTGTGTTGGTATAACCAAATATTTTTGTGTCGTGCACGATTAGTAAATATTTGTAAAATAGCTACATTATTTATTTTCTTCCTCATTTGTGTACAAATAGTGTGATAAAATTTTAAGTTATCCTTTCAATGTTTATTGAATACAATTTCTTGAACCGGTGTGCTATTCAGTAACTTGAATTTAAGAAATTGAATTCAATAAATATTTGATCTTGTAAAAGGGCCTTTAGAGGCGTACATGACACGACCAGGAGCCTGAGTGAGTGAAGAGATTTTGGTCAGCGCTTAACATCGAGGTCTTTAGCGCTGGTGGGAGTGACATGATGTGAGTATGGAGCAGTGCCGGAATGAATGAGCGGGGGAAACGGAAACGGGAGATCCCCGAGAAAACCCGCCGACCAGCCGCATCGTTCGGCACGATTCCCACATGGGAAAATTAGCATGCGTAACATATTGAGTACAAAATAATAATAAAAAGAACAAAATATTGCTGTGTTACAAAAAATCTCGTACTCTGATTAGTATAAAACTAGCCCTGCTTCATTTTGGGTACAATGCAAGTTGCTGTATGGCTAATAGTCCAGTTGCTTCGTGGCTAATAGTCCAGTTGCTTCGTGGCTAATAGTCCAGTTGCTTTGCGGCTAATAGTCCAGTTGCTTTGCGGCTAATAGTCCAGTTGCTTCGTGGCTAATAGTCTAGTTGCTTCATGGCTAATAGTCCAGTAGCTTCGTGGCTAATAGTCCAGTTGCTTCGTGGCTAATAGTCCAGTTGCTGTGCGGCTAATAGTCCAGTTGCTGTGCGGCTAATAGTCCAGTTGCTGTGCGGCTAATATTCCAGTTGCTTCGTGGTTAATAGTCCACTTGCTTCTTGGCTAATAGTCCAGTTGCTTCGTGACTAAGAGTCCAGTTGCTTCTTGGCTAATAGTCTAGTTGCTTCTTGGCTAATAGTCCAGTTGCTGTGCGACTAATAGTCCAGTTGCTTCGTGGCTAATAGCCCAGTTGCTTCTTGGCTAATAGTCCAGTTGCTGTGCGGCTAATAGTCCAGTTGCTTCGTGGCTAATAGTCCAGTTGCTTCGTGGCTAATAGTCCAGTTGCTTTGCGGCTAATAGTCCAGTTGCTTCGTGGCTAATAGTCCAGTTGCTTCGTGGCTAATAGTCCAGTTGCTTTGTGGCTAACAGTCCAGTTGCTTTGCGGCTAATAGTCCAGTTACTGTGCGGCTAATATGCCAGTTGCTTCGTGGCTAATAATCCAGTTGCTTCGTGGCTAACAGTCAAGTTGCTTCTTGGTTATAGTCTAGTTGCTTCTTGGCTAATAGTCCAGTTGCTTCGTGGCTATTAGTCCAGTTGCTTCGTGGCTATTAGTCCAGTTGCTTCTTGGCTAATAGTCCAGTTGCTTCGTGGCTAATAGTCCAGTTGCTTCGTGGTTAATAGTCCAGTTGCTGTGCGGCTAATAGTCCAGTTGCTTCGTGGCTAACAGTCCAGTTGATTCGTGGCTAATAGTCCAGTTGCTTCGTGGCTAACAGTCCAGTTGCTTCGTGGCTAATAGTCCAATTGATTCGTGGCTAATAGTCCAGTTGCTTCTTGGCTAATAGTCAAGTTGCTTCTTGTCTAATAGTCCAGTTGCTTCGTGGCTTATAGTGTGCTGTCCAAGATTTCTAAAAACGGGATGGTCTGGTTACACCTGTAAACGGCGGTATTATTATTATTTTATTTCGTGTTAATTCATTTTTATAGTTTTTGCAAAAAAAAAAAAAAAAGGCGGTGTATGTTTTGAATATAGCAATTTGAAATTTTCTATTACTGCTGTATAGTGTGCAATTCTTTGCAGCACTGAAGAAGAATGCAAGATTTTATTTTTGTGAAATTTTGTTGGCATGTTTGTATATAGAAAGTAAAAAAAAAAAAAAAAAAAAAAACTGTAGGAAAGTTAAAACATTTGGCCGGCTACAACTTGGCGCATTTTGTAGTACGAAGTTCATTTATTAGCTTCTGTCTGTTTTTCTTCCTTGTAAACAACATGGACACGTGACCTAATTTTATGATTTTGCCTACTACATTATCGAAACTACGTGTCGTTCTTAAAATTTTTTCTTCCTCGTGGTTACTAAGATGTAAACGATACGAAAACTGAATAGATTATGTAGTACACAGGCCATAAATAACTTTGGTGTTACCAAGTTTACATTTTCTGATTTTAATAAGTTTATGTTTAAAAATCGCCAACCCTTTGAAATACAACTAGAATTTTAAGTGGCATACGTACTAACAAAAACAGTTACATTAATGTAGAAATTGTTAGTGAGCGTGCCCGAACAAATTTTTCTAGGTTGTTTTCGAAATGTGCTGAGATACAGTAAGTATATGACACTTAACAGGTTTTTGCATGGGTGTGTTCTGTAGCTTTGTTCTTGTCCTACGTGTACCCACAGTTTTCTGTATTCAGTCTGTCATGGACTTGCAGTAGCAAACGAACTCCTGTTAGTTAACTATCTACAGTTCAATGCTGTCTAGGATCGCCCTTGCCACTGTGCCCCACCTCTCCTTTCCTTCTCCTACAACCCACAAGTTGAGAGCGGATTAGAGCTTCCTTCACCTCACGACGCGTGTCTTGTAAGACATTTACAAACCGCAAAGGCTTACACTGCACTCAACAAGTTTTGATCCTTCCATTCCACTCCTTTCCTGTTCTCTACTCCATTATCACCACAAAGCGAGCTGAGGAGTTACGAGATAGTGGACGCTAACTTTAATTTTACGTTTGATGCACGGAAACGAGGAAGGCGATAATTCGAATATAACATGTCCGTCAAACAGCTCATCTCGTCTAGGTTAGAACTCAACTAGCGTACAACGTTTTCGTAGAACGTGTTTTTCAATGGGACTTCTAGCGACGACCCTGTTATTTTATTCGTGGAAAATATGCGGTGAAGTCCAATGCAGGTTTTTATGATTTTGTTTTACAGTTACGGTTCGTATTTTCTCAGATACAGCAACGTGACAAAGTCATTTTTGGCACTTCTGAGGACCTTGGTATTCATATTTCGGATTAGCGAACGGAATTTTTAAAACCATAGGGCCACTGTTTCAAGTGTGTCTCCTTTTCGTAGGTAAACGCATTGGAAACATTTTTTTATAGTTACACAAGGAAAAATTCTTTCCATACCACTTTACAATATGGCTCACGCCCCAGATCCACTAACTCTTAAAAGCAATGTTAAACCCGCCGCCAGCGTAGTGATGTATCCATGTTGTCTCTCTTGAGTTTGATAGCCTGCTTGTAGATGCTTCGTTACTGTTCGGTACGTTTAGTAAATGGAATTAAAACCACACTAAGGCGAAGAAGTAAACAGCACACAAATGCTACTAGCAAAAGTTCTTGAGGATCATCTTGATTTTTGAAGTGTTCACCTCTATCTCCCAACATTTATATACCTGTTTCGTACAAATTTCCCAATACCAGTTGTACCGTAATGGTACGCCACGTTTTAACATTTTCATCGTCCGCGACTCGCCCTCCCCCCAAAGTATTACGAACAGAAGATGAAAATAGAATGATCAGGCATAGCTGTAACATGTAGCTCCCATCCAAATTCAGCAATTCTGTCCGCGGTTAATCAAGTTGCACGAAGTCTGCCATTGTAATGACATTAAATAAATACATCTAGTCGATAGGCCTGGAATTTTTTGTATAGTTACGGTCCTAAGTTACAACAGAATTTGACTTAGCCTTCACTTTTTTACGTCATTTTTTTTTTAAATTGCAGCACTTCTTGCGAGGGTATAGCTCTCGAGTGATTTATTTGAAGGTGAACTTGGATGCAGTAATTGCATTATGCACTGAAACGCGCATTGGTTGAGACTGGCGGTGGTGGACGGTACTGTACCTTGAGACCCCGCCACGTAGTTTTAAAGCAATATTTTATCGCTTATTTTCACTTACGTCATCTTGTGTTCGCAGACACAAACACGGATGAGCATGCGTATGTGCATTCTTGATTCAGAAATGTAACTTCTCTTAGTAAAGGAAAACTACCAAGAGTTACTTTCGCACGTTTCTTTGCATGGATATGGCAGAGTGTCGTTAAGAATAGTTGACATTCGAGTAACTTAACTTACCAGTGTACACTCGTGCATATAAATTAAAGGATTGTAAACGTACATGTGCCTCGCCTGCCTGGCATTACATGGCGCAATAGGGGACGAGCGCTAAAGAGTAACACCGACATGGGTCGTTAAATGGCACATCGCCGCTATATTCTAAGCAATGTACTAACGTGCAATTTTTCTGCTGAGCAGTTTATACGACAGGACTTGCTAATAATTACGTATTTTATGATGAAAAATCTTTATCAAATTCTTTGCACTGCTAGGCCTATATCTAGAGCCACGATTTTATGCCGAGAATATTTTTGCAACTTTTGGTTTCAATGTGTTGTGTTCACATCTGCAGCTCTGCTACAGCGCCTGTGATTGGACGATTTCACTTGACTTGGCAAATTACAGACGTAAGGCTGGAGTTACGATCATCCGTCTCGCCCGTCAGTCGACCGTCCGTCAGTCACGTGACATTCAGCCAATCGGAGGCTTCCAATATTTCCATCCGTCCGGCCGTCGAAAGCTGGGCAAGCTCTAACTTTTGATGCAAAGCCTTCTAAAGATGGTGGCGATCGTTTCGACGGTTCCATTTTGATAAGAAGGCTGTGAGGTTTGTTTTATTTTATATTTTTCTTGCGTAGTACTGCAAATTCATGAATTTACGATAGAGATAATTATGGCACATGGAAAACGTTGAAATAATAACAGAATTTATTTTCTATACATAATAATTATGGAAAATGAAACGTACATTATTTTATTAGTATATGTTACGTTCGCAAAATTTATTTTTGGTGAGAAACATTGGTTGTGCTTATTAGCAGCCATAAACTAATAAATATGAAAAAATAAGTAAACTGTCGAGGGGAATATTTACGTCCAACAGAAGTTTTCTGTTTGTATATTGGTAGCATTGCAAATGAAAGGAATGGACACCATTAATGTAACGTCATACGACGATGCTGGTTCCAAATAGATATATTCTATTCTCGGCACATGCTAAACAATGATATAATATTAAATCCGTAAGAAAAATTGGGTAGATTCTATTGCTTTTCGAAATAAGTAAAATCATAGACGTTATGAAAATACCATGTTCGGAGTTATTTATGTGTAAGTAGCGACGAGGTTACTTAACCTAAAGGTAAACATTCATGTTTGTTCTCGTTTGAATAGTACAATTTATTTGCAATTCAAAGATGGGCAATACTAAAAATAATTAATTACGTCAACTGGTAACTATTGCCTACATTTATATTTCAATGCTAAACTTACAAAACAAACCTTTGTTTGGAACCAGTGCTCTCGTGTGACGTCACTACTAATGGTGTCCATTACGACGGACGTATGACGGATTGTTGTAAATCGCTATAATAGCTTTGTAGACGGACGGTCGACGTGCGGACGACTGATGGATGGGACGGATGATTGTAACTCCACCTTAAGGAGTCAACAATAACCTTATTCTGATTGGTGCAGTCAAATGAGAAACGTGTCTAATCAAAGACACGCTGCCAATAAGAATGAAGTAGAGCTGCCGATGTGCACGTGAGACACTGAAACAAAGCATGGCAAAAATCTTTTCGCGACAAAATGGTAGCTCTGCAGTGATTTTCTCATATACCGCACAGGTCTTCAAAACAGTAGGCTATTTATAATATGCGTGGTGACGTGACAGTGGCATTCCGCACTTGTCTGTATTTATTCCACTGTGTTAGCACACTGGGCGCACATGGAATTGTTTCGTAGAAAAAAAAACATATTTTCCAACACACAACAGTGCTTATAAGCGCTTGGCAAGCGGTCATCGTAAAAATGTATTATAAAGACAGTATAACATACTACGAACAATCTAAATGCGTATAAGGAAACGGTAAATTATACTTAAAATAGATAATTCTGTACCTGAAGTAGCAACAGTATCTTGTAAGTTATTTGATGTGCAAGCACCAACATGAGCGGCGGGTATCGTACGCGTAATTTTAACAACTGAAGTGTTACTCAATAAACAAATGGGTAGGTAGCTATTTGAGACGCACGACGGTTAAGGACACGTTTGCCAACATACTCATAATACACTGAGGTCAGCTTACAATTTTGCTCTGCGGAAGAGTGGCCTCCTGTCTAAACGCCTTGCCATTTGGGGACTTCAAACTGCCTTTGCTCGGAATCGCACTTTTAAAACTAAATATTTCGTGTGGAATTTTCTGCTAGGTAATATTACTTTCCTACTGTGGAACTTCCTCCCTATTCATGCCCTGTTGTCGCCGCCCGGTTGGCATTAGTGTGCGCCGTAACCGTTCAGAGGCGCTGGAACGAAGATGTTCACCCCTCATTTTGCCCTACAACCTTCCATTGCGAATCAAGTCGTTCACATTTATGGTCGGTCTCCAATTTCCTCTTCTCTACGCTCAACTTACCTCTTTATTTCCTCCACTTGGTTGTTTAAACTCTTTAACACTTCCCTGCTTAATGCACTGAAAAGGCTGCCCGTGATAGCGTATGGGCTAACTTAATATTTTCAACCCTGGGAAAAGTAATTGGGCAAAATTACCGTTGAGGGCAGATGCAAAACATGTCTATGCTTGTGAGGAGCTAATCAAGTCGCGTATTGTTACCGCTAACATTCGCCGCATTTTTAGTTTACTTCAGCACACAGAACTTCCGAACTATGCTTATACTTGCTTATATTTCATTCTCGATCACTGTATTCCAGCACAGCGGTAACCATAATAATTGATAGTGTTGAACTTGGTAATCTGAGTCTTCATTATAGAGCAGTTTAGTTGTTTTATCGCAGTATTTTGTTGTAAAGTAAAATATCGTATTGTGACAGGCTATATTTCATATTACTTTTTCGTTTGAAGTGATTGAATCAATGTGGATACGTTACAACGTAGAGGAGATTTTGAAGACTAAACTTTTAGTATTTTTACTTGTCACTTGAGCTATGTTTAACATGGCTGAGTTTCGGCTCACGTCAAGCGAAGCCTGTTACGCGTGAAGAATGTAATAGGAATAAGATGCAATTGGAGCAGGGGCTAATTGAAGATGAGGGAATGGCAGTGCCAAGGCGGTATCCGCCATAACATGTTTGGTATTATATCACACTTAAGTTAGCACAGGTGTCCGAAACTGAAGGAGGTGTCCTGCTCTTAAATTCCTCGTGACTAATTACCAAGACGAAGTAATTACTTATATTACCGGCTACCGTAAACGATTAAACATGAAAGGCAGTCGCACACCAACCACTTCAAATAAGTTACTACAGCCAACTATTTCCGCAGTACTATTCAGCTTTGTGTGCTGGGATGAGATTCCTAGCAAGGAATTTTTAAACCCTGCTTGGTGGGTTTCTATTGGCCGCACCAGCTACAGCAGCATAAAACAGGTATGGTCACAAGAAGCGGAAGTGCGTGGCGGCCCCTTTTTATCGCAAGTGTCCTTCTTTTTGTATGGACAAGCGTGCAATGCTGTTTAGAGAGTCGTAACTCTCAACGAGGACCTTATTTTTACCGAAGATGCCCAAAGTACAGTACCAACCCATACATGTAAGGTACACCCGCCCCGGATTCATAATATTGGTTGGAGCGACTTTGTGAATTTTTTTTTCTGAATGTAATCGTCATAAGATTCATTTTTGTTCAAATAAACTTTTTGTATCGTTTTTGTTTACCAACTATGAATTTGTGCATATATTGCAAAACTAAAAACTCACTACATTGTGCAGTATACAAAAGCTAGTAAAACAAAAACTACTTCAGGTAGGTTAATGTCTTTGGTTTGTGCAGCGTAAAGTTTATGAACGTAAAATACTATGCAGGTTTCACAGTGGGGAAACATTATTTGGAACTTTTTGTGCCTTTTTGTGAATAATAAAAACAAGGGAAAAACACTCAGAAACACACTTTTCACGTCTGGGTGGAATCATGTTTTAGACACGCGGTATAAACTGCTACTGCTACTTCTTGCCGAACACATCCAGTAACAAGCCTAAGTGGCAAACACACGGCGGCTCAGTCAATACCACAAAAATATACACACGGAATTAGTGGAATATTTATACAGTTTTCTCTGTATTTTAAAATTCTCTCTGTGGCTGAAAAGAAGGATGTATTAATTTTTATTTACTGTGGTTGCTTCATAGTATTTTACGTTCATAAACGTTTTACTTCACAAACAAAAGACATTAACATTCCTGAAGTATTTTTTGTTTTATTAGCTTTCGTATACTGCAAAATGTAGTGATTTTCAGTTTTGCAATGTATTAATAAATTCATAGTTTGTAAGCAAAAAAATATAGAAAAAAAATTTATCTGAACAAAAATTAAGCTTATGATGATTACATTCAGAAAAAAAATTCACAAAGTCGCTTCAACCAATATTATGAATCTGGGGCGGGTGTTCCTTATATGTATGGGTGGTCCTATGTTGTTGGTTGGTACTGTAGGCTACAGCTCTTCACTCCGTAATACCAACGTAAGTAATTACCACAAGATAAACGTTTCAGAATTGTCATGTTCATAATATAATTTTCGATATTACATTTAACTTTTCAACATAGGCTACTAAATATAGCTGTTTGTTAAGGGCGCGGTCTACCGCAATTTTCATAATCATTATTTTATTTTTTATTTGTACCAGATATTTTTTTTCTTATTTTAGACACAAAATGTGACTAAATTTGGCGCTTATGAAATTTTTTATCTCTCATAGTTTTCGGGTAATGGCTTGTTAAAATAATATTTTGCGTGATTCCGTTTTAACGACCACACTAAAACCAACTGATATACCAGACTGAAAAAAATCACAGTGGATAAAAACGTTGCAGGCTACAATGACATGCTCATAAAATTAAAGAATAAAAATTATTTGAATTTAAAAAAATGCTAAAACTAAAAATAAAAGTTTTGAAAATTCAATTTTTTTAAAAATACAAATAAGTTTTATTCTTTAATTTTATGAGCATGTCATTGTAGCCTGCAATGTCTTTATCCACTGTGATTTTTTTGAGTTTGGTATATCAGTTGGTTTTAGTGTGGTCGTTAAAACGGAAACATGCAAAATATTACTTTAACAAGCCATTACCCGAAAACTACGAGAGATAAAAAAATTTCATAAGAGCCGAATTTAGTCACATTTTGTGTCTAAAATAAGAAAAAAAATATCTGGTACAAATAAAAAATTAAAAAATGGTGATGAAAATTGCAGTAGACCGCGCCCTTAATGACATGTGTTAGTACATGGTCAGTCGGGGGAGGGGAACTTGGTCAATATTTGGTTAAGGATTTGCTTTCTGTGTTCCAGCTACGAGGGCTTGTGCACAGTGTATGTGTGTGCGCAGTTTGTATGGAAGTTGCCGTGAGCTGCACTCTGTAAAAATAGTTTGTAAATTTGCCACACGTGCGTATAGGAGCGCTATAAGAAAGTAGGTACGGTAGAAGCGGTTCCCAGACATCCATGGTAGCGCACTCCCAAACTTTTTTTTATAAAACAGTCAAATATGTACTGAAGTTACCAGACTTGTATTGTAACAACAGACGTTTGCACATTTACAAGGCGGACGTATGGTAACTGTTCCATACTGCGTTTAGGTTAATTACTTCTTAAACATTTTAGGAAGTTTTTTTTACAGTGTGACGCCGACTGTCACTACACTACATCGCCACTCCTCGCAAGCCACTGAATTGACGTGCAGCCTTTTCCGTGACGCAGTGTGTAACCGTGGGGCTCAGTTCTAGTCGTTTTGTTAGCGCCATTGTTTGAAAGTACCTTGTGCAGTCGTTTATACAAGTTCCATGCTCGTTCACTTGACAGTCTGAACAGGCCTAAACATTGTGCCATATGAACTTGGAACACTTCAAAGAGGTTCAAAATAATACGAGCGCTACTTACACGTGTGTGTATTATATGTGTGCGTGTATTGCGTGCATGCGCGTGTGTGTATTTATATATACACATATATACATACATATACACACAGCAGTGCATTATCATAATAACTTGCAACGGAACGTCAGTAAATTTACTTCAAGAAGAATGCTCTTCCAGTTGTGTTCATTTAAAAGTTAGGTAACTGAATTCAATGTAAAAGAAACAAATTGCAAAACATTTTATTTGTACTTAAATTGTTTACTAGAGTTAACTAATTGAACATAGTTAAGCAGATCCAAATTTCATACTTCCAATACTACAGAAGGATAAGTTATTACAACAATACAAATAACTGACCTGGGTGATTTTGTTATTCTGTAAAAATACTTCCAACCAGACAGCGAATAGGATTAACTGCAGGTGGGAGTTATACAAAATATTTTGATTCGAAGTGGCTCCATGCCTTGGAAAAGGAAGATTACTGGCAGTAATGACAATTTGAAGAAATATAGATGGCGGCGCAGGCGACTGAGCAAAGGAGGCGGCGGATGCATAATTTGGTATCGGCTTCCAAGAACACGTTTGTCCACTTGTGCTTGCTGTCGCGTGAGTGACGATAGTTATTTACTCCTCGTCTGCTGAATACGTTCCTTGTGTTCTGTTTTAGCTTAGAGCACTAGGTGGCTCGCGCATGACGCGTTTATCGAGTATTTTTTACGCTGCGCTAGTTCAGAGCTTTTTTTTTTTTTTTTTTTTTTTTACAGAACTTGGGAATTGTTGCTTTCTGTAATGATGTATGTGATGATTGTCTTCCAGACGTGCCATACGTTTTTGTGGAGGCTTACAGAAAATGCTCGTTGGCTGTACAGAAAACATTTTTTATGAATAATAATTATTTAAATTTGAAAAAAAAAAATTGGTTTTTACCACGTTTTTAAAAACCGACTAAAAATAATGAAACAAATTTCTCCTTGGTAATGAAGGAATTGTGAATTTCCTCACTTTTCCTTGGTTACACGGTATATTTTTCCTTGCTGCGCACACTGTTTCTTTCTTCGATATTTTTTTTTATATTCATTCAGTCGACTGTACATGTTTGTATATCCGATGAGCTTACAATGATATGGTAGCCTGGACTTAATGCATCACACTTGAGCGTAGTGTCTGTAATTCAGCATTCATAGTCGTTCTTTGCAACCACATGTTGTGCTGATGTGCTTCGGCGAGAAAAAAAAATTAATATAATGGAAGCAATACACTCAAGTGTTTATAATCGCTAAACAAAACTCCTGTTCAAAACAGCCACGCATTAAAAAAAAAGAAACAAAGTGGCAAAAAAAAAGCAAAAGAACAGGACAAACAAACATACAAATAAAAGCGATAAAACACACAAAATAAACACT
>PNEQ01095580.1:0-40120 GCA_003012365.1 Medauroidea extradentata | reverse complement strand
TGCCCAACAAGCAACCTAAAGTAATTTCTCCAAAGGGAACCAGACGAGTCTCTAAGATTTCTTCTGCAGAACGAGGTCGAAACACCACTGTTGTTTGTGCCATGAATGCTACAGGAATGTATGTTCCACCTGTTTTGATATTTTCAAGAAAAATAATGAAACCAGAACTGCTGGATGGCCTTCCACCTGGAGCTGTCGGCCATTCTAATGAAACAGGGTGGATGAATTCTGAAATGTTTGTTGTCTATTTGCAACATTTTGTGAATCATGTGAAGCCTAGCAAAACTGAGCTAGTTTTACTGCTTGTGGACAACCACATCTCACATATTTCACTGCAGGTAGTGAACTTCTGTCGTGATAATGGGATTGTAAAGATTGGACTTCCTCCACATGCTTCGCATAGGTTGCAGCCGTTAGACATGTAGTTTTTCGGCCCTTTGAAGACATTTTACTCGCAGACCTGTGACAATTATTTAGAGTCTCATCCCGGACAACAGATAACTGATCGGAATGTTAGAAATCTCTTCACTACAGCTCATTTAAAAGCAGCAACTGTAGGCAATGCCATTAAAGGGTTTGAAGCTACGGATAGGGCTTTTCAACACTCTGATCTTTCAAGAACATGATTTGGCTACTGCGGCCACCTCAGAAAGAATACTTAAAGAAAGTAAGGAACCTACGCCAGCCACAATACCAAATACATCAGCACATTCATCAAAAGATGGGCAGTTTCATGGAGAAGCCACAGCAGATGATTCATCAGCCAATTCCTCAAACACTCTGGAGCCAGAACATAATAATGTCAATCTTATAGAAGAAGCAGGATCTATATCTTGGGAAATCAACCAGAGTTCGTTCACAAATAAAGCATCAATTTACGACTTAAAACCATTGTCCGCAGAAAAACCACAAAAAGAACAAGACCTGAAGCTCACCGGTAAAGAAAATACTTATACAGAAAGATACTGAGAGAAAAAAAGAATAACCATAAAAACTAAACGTATTGCGAAAGCGAACGAACTTTGAGTTTCGTATCCTGCTTATGAAGAAGATAATGTGGAACCTCCAAATAAAGATTGGCTTCAGTGCTCTGTGTGTTCCGAGGGGTGGCGCGAAAATTGTTTCAATTATGAAGGAGGTGGGCGATTTGTGTGTGACTATTGTCAATTCTATTATTCAATGTACTAACAAGAAACATTTTCATCACTGTACACTAAGAAATTGTATGATGGTTCTGTTAATGTCATAATATGTTTTTTTTAACTCTGTAATTATTCATAAGTGTAGACTATATGTAAAAGAACAGTTTGCTTTGTCTATAAATACTATTGTTTGCCTTGTAATCTTACCATAATATGTTAGTCATCTTACCCCAATAGGTTCGTCAACTTACCCCACCCCCGGGGCAAGATGACGAATGTGCTCGAAAATTGATTTCACGTCAATTACATTGTAACTATCTACAACTATATAACCATTTTACATACTAAGGTAGAAAAAAGTCTGAACTTTCTACTGGTAACATGTTTAAACCGATTATGTGCTTATTAAGTGCTTAAATTCCCTCCTAAAGCTTAACATCGTCAACTTACCCCGGTCTCCCCTATAAGTCATCGAGTAAGCCTATCCAAATAGTATAATGTATTTTAAGTAGTAGTATATCTTTAGGTATAATATTTTTCAAAAATTTTTTTTGAAAACAAGTTTATAAGTCCAGAAATAAAAATAAAAAACCTTAGGGAAATCTGCTGAACATAATACTCTGTATTACTAAAGGGCCATTCGCCTACGAAAGGGAACAATGTTTTTAAATTCGTCAGTGATAGCATTTGTGTTTGTACAAGCAGCCAGTTTTTGCTCCACAAATGGAATCATCAGGTTTTGCAAGCGTTCCTGGTGCATTGTAGACCTAAGCTTTGATTTTATGATAGTAAGCTTTGAAAAAGATCTTTCGCTTGTACAACTAGTTACAGGCATTGTTGCAAACGTATTCATTACTGCACCGAAACTATTGTAGGTAGAACATCGCTGAAACTTTGACAGCCAATCAATCCAGTCAGGTACAGTTTCAGGTGGAAAGTCGGTATCCATATCTCTATTCGTCTTCAAAAGCTTCACTTCTGCTTCTAGGTCCGTAGCATTCACTCTGAATTGTTTTGAGAGAACTTCAAAGTCACTACTTCCACACTTGTAAGGACCCAAATTTAACCCCATTAGTTTTCCTGTGACAGAGATCACTTTCTTTGTTTCTTGTCCAAACCTAGAGTTGATACCTTGAACTAGACGGTCCAAAACAGGATGAAATGTAAACAGTTTCAACTCATCCTTTTTCGTTTCTGCGTAGAAGGCAGAAGACAAGCACGAACTACCAATGTCTTCTAAGACGACTGTAGGGATTTGAACATACAGTAAGTTACACATTTCCTCAGTTTTGGTAAAAATTTCCTCAAATTCTTCTTCATTGTTTCTCATTTCTGTCAAAGCAATGGTCAGGTTTTCAACATCTTCAAATGCTTGACAAAGGTCTATTTTAGGATTTTGCAGGGCTTTGCTCACTTTTACCACAAGCTGAAGGATTGGATGCATGATTTGCAAAGACGCGATGAAGTTGAAAGGTTGCACTTGTAGCAAAATGCCTTTACCTTTAGCCAGATGTTTTGAGTCGGAAGTAGACTCTGTACACTCTTAAATCGCTTTTACAATGTCAATCAAGTGAGCATGAATAACAGACACAGCTTCTGAATGGCACGCTCAACGAGTATCTGAAAGGGATTTTAGAGTCTTGATTTTGATAGTAGTTTGTTTTACAATATCCTCATAGATAGCATGCCTCTTAGGACTTCCTTCAATGTAGCTGAAAATTATCTGGACTATTCCAAAGAAATCAAATATGATTGGATTTTCCTTGTGACTAGTGCAGGCGCTTACCAAGGCAAGGTTCAGACAATGTGCATAACAATGCACATACATTATCGATGAATTGACCTCTTTGCATCTTGCCTGTACGCCGGTAAATTCACCTGCCATTGCCGACGCCCCATCGAAACACACACAAACTATACATCTTTCCACAGAACACCTACTTCAGTCAGTACACGGTTTATTGCTTTAAATATGTTTTCCGCATCAATTGACTTCAATCGCTGTAAGGACACCAATCTCTCGACAGGATATTTATCTCCGCTAAGTAAGTAGCGAAACATGACTGCCAGTTGCTCGTGGTGGCTCCCATCAGATGTTTCGTCGCAATAACTGCAAATGGCTGGCCCTTAATTTCATCACTTATAGTTTTTAGTATAACTGTGCTAAGGGACGCTAATATATAATTTTGAATACGGTTGCTGAAATAAATACAGTTCTTAGGAGCATTTTCTATGTACCTCTTAAACATAGGATCGTATTTTTGCAGAAGACTAAAATGATTTCCAGAAAAATACCTTTCTCGCCACTCTCCTCGCTCTTGTCATGCCTTCTAAGGGCTCTTCCACCTTTTGCCAATAAACGGACAATACCAATAAGCAGTGACATGTACTTATGATTTTCCAGGCGTTTTTTCTCTGGTTTTCTTGCATTAAAATTTTCCCAGCCAACCATACTTGATACATGACATCTACTCTTTTCATGTGTTTTGAACATTTCGTGAGCTTTATGCCATGAAGAAAACCCTGCTGTTGTGAATGCATTTTAAATTGACCCAGTTGCTGAACTCTCATTAAGAGTGAAACAACGGCATGCAAAACAATAAGCAGTATCTTTCACAACACTCTACTCAAGCCATTTGTAATCTTCAAAGTTCAAACCATGTAAATTTTAACGATCAATTATTAGAATTTCTCCCCTTTACAACAGTTTTTACAGGGTAGGTTGAAAGACAAGGATGATGTGGTCCACGAGAAATTCTCGCCAATTTCTCTAGTCTGTTCTTTGGTAGGTCTTGACAAGGATCATCAAGCTCAGCTGGTATTTTCACAGGTTCTTCATTCGTTTTATCATCTTTGCAAACAATCTCCGTACTGGGACCAGCAACAGCAGCTGAAAGGGTATGCACAGGTAGTTTCAACTATAACTTTAATCATTATATATTATGATTAAGGGGCTCGCCTACCAGCGCCCAAATTGCACTGTAGTAGAGAAGGCCTATAAGCACACAAAACTAGCAAATGTGCATCCAAAGTGTTTATCTAAAAGAGGAACGCAATTTTCAAACAACTGCTCTTAAGTACTTCAAGACAACGCACGTTTAATAACAGCATTTTAAAAGCCTTTAAAACAGCTAAAACTGGCTTATTCAGAACGCAGCCATCTTGCAAAATATATAACCCTGCATTGTGCTTTGATAAAATGTTTCCATCAATAAAATAATAGGATCACCACTTTAAACCCATAAGAAAAGTAGGGTTGTGGCACCTGCTTTATCGGCCTCACTTGAACAAATACACCGCATGTAGACAGGAAAACGGGCCCCTTAATTTAAAATGTAGGAATGCACTCTAGACACTAAATTATATATACAAAAAAAAATAAAATATAAAATAACACAGTAAAAACGAAACATTCCCACAATAACAAAAATCATAGAGAAAAAAAAGGCATTATTCAAAGGAACATCTTTAAATTGTATGTATGCTAGTATTCCAGTGCAAATGGGGCCGCGGTGGCCGAACACTCAGAGCGCTCGCCTCTCACCAAGGTGCTCCGGGTTCGGTTCCCATTGGGGTCAAATTGTGAGAATCGTGCCTGGACGATGCCGTTGGTCGGCGGGTTTCCTCGGGGTACTCCCATTTCCCCGCCCTTTATTCCAGGCGTCACTCCATTGCCACGTCATGTCACCCCTCATCGGCTCTAAAGACCTCAATGTTACAGAGCCGTTAAACACCTCTTCACACTTCAGTGAAAAATTGAATACAAGAAAATTTGCTATTATCATTACACCTTTAAAATGAAAATAGTAAACAACTAAAATTAATAAGCTCTTCTGGCTTTGGGTCCTTTTAAAATCCCCTAAATCACTCGCGAGTCACACCGGTGAGCGATCTCTTTGGAAGGAACTGGTTCGAACCATCACCATGTACATCAAGATAGGAAACGTTACACACTTTAAAATTAATTCCTATCAAGGAAATCAATTAGGCCTACCCTTCCTAGCAGTCACGGACTCACTGTTATTAATTTATCAAAACACTATAAACCATTTGCTTGTATTTTTTTTTGCAGGACAAACATGAAAGTCATTATTTTTATTTTTACAGCTGTAAAACTGGTGAAATAAAAAAAAAACTAATATAATATGATGATTAATTGCTGGGTTAAAAATAAACTTTAGAATTCAGGTATCATAATTATGTCGTCCAGTATCATTCTTAATGAACTACCAGCTGACTAAGTTAAACAATAGTGCAAAAGCTGTTCACGGTAAACTGGTAAAGTGAACACTTTCGAGCACCCAGTTACTTTTTTCTCTCGGCCAATTTGAATTCTTCCGCCACTTATTTATGGTAAATATTTCGGTTTTTATATTAAACGTTGTGAATATTCTCAGCTCAAATAAAATTTTACATCCAATACTATCAGAAAATATATTTATTGATTGTTATTCTCATGGAAGTGGTTTAAAGTCTTCACTTTACCGTGAACAGCCTATATTAAATACTCATTCACACCATTTGACGCCAATGCACTTAAAAAATAAATATCAAGTATCACGGCTTGAATATAGGAAAAATAACTTACTGTTTTCACGCTGAACATCCATACCCTTTGATCTGGAACTGGAATCTTTTACGGGATCGGGCTTTTTAATTTGTATTACCCATTTATACATTATACGGATATACAGCATACAGTAATAAACGAACCATAAACAATGCTAATTAGTTGTGTACGCAACAAACACAGGTTGTATTCGTGTACTCATTAGAACAGTAAGTAAACTGATTACAACAGAATAAACACTACACAGTAGTGCTACCTGGCGGGTGGCGGCTATTGTTCCATGTGCAGAGTGCCGAGCACACATTCTATGTAATTGGAGGAGAAATATTTACATTTCAGAAGTTACGTAGACGCAGCCCGCGTATACAAGACACGTAATTGCAATTGGCTTGTTTCCGATTCCGTGTATATAGTTGGTTTGATTGATATTCTGTATTATTTATGTTGTAAAAAAATAAAGTTAAACCCTAATGGTGGTGCCAAGGCACCTGTGGTTTTATCACAGAAAGATAAATTAATGTTACAATTTAAACATGTTTTCTCTTATTCGACCTGGAACTTTAAAATCATGTCCCGAACTATTAACTCATTATGTTTTCCTCTTATGTATCATGTTGTAAATTATATTTACAAAAAGTATTACTAAATTACAAATATTACATTGTTTATTATAATTATCATGACAACCCCTTCACCACTTTACTTTAGTTAAAAAAAATCATGAAAACTTCATTTATATAACCTAATTTTTCCTCAAAAATTAATTTTCAAAAGATAATGTGTTGCTATAGTAAAATAAGAATAAAATGTTACATTTTAAAAGTGTGTATCATACATTAAGTAACAGTTTCACAAAAAAAAAGAAGTTTTTAATCTTTTATGTGAATTATACAACTCTTGCAGAATATCTTACGGACAGAAACTTAAGTCGTGAAACCAAAAGCAACAATTCTCTGAAGCATAAACTTACTTTTACATTACCTTACCAACCACAAAATATAGTGTGCAATCAAGTCAAACAAAATTAGATTTAAAGTTTTATCTTGACGTATAGGTCACATCTCAGTCATATGGTTTTCATTTACTTTCAACAGGTGATATAAGATGCGTAAAACATACTTGACATACCGTGCTCACTCAGAAAACTACTTGAAATTGACAAAGAAAACCTTCAAACTTTAAATTACGAAAACGATATTACTACGCATTCAAAACTATTAGGTTCAAAACTGAAGTACTGAGCGAGTAAAGAGGTCTAGACAAAATGAAATCAGTGGATAATCCTAAAGTCAAAATATATAATAGTATTTTACACGATAAAAATAATTTCAAATATAAATATCTAAATTATACAATCTTAATAAAATTTTTTCACTAGTTTCAAGTTCTCTGTGTGAAATTAGGAGCACGTAAAATTTCAATGTGTTTGTGTGTTTCGGAAATAAGTTATTTACACTTAATGCTTTTCATAAAAGTTCTTTAGAATTACTAATGTCTGTGACTCTCCACAGATGCACTAGCATTCAAGTTCAATATGTATTCCTTGAATTTTAAAATTAAAGTTCACGCAGTGAACACGAGTTCTATCCCACAAATACTTTTGGAAAACGTTTGACAGTCTATCTCTTTATTGAAAATCTGAAGAATCATATAAGTTCAAATCCAAACAGCTTAACAATATCAGTGAATTGATGTGCTGCATATTAACGAGTAAAGTTAAACTCCAAACAGATTAATTTAATAACATAAGTGAATTAATGTGCTGCATATTAACAAAAGTTTTTTTGAATGAAAGGTATACTTTGCTAATGGCTTCTTCTTCTGAGCAAACGGAATCTTGCAATTTTCAGAGACTCTAAAATTAAATTTGTCCTATAGCTGGGACCTTTTCTAACATTATATCCCACTTTCCTATCTTATTAACATTTGATTGGATCCTAAATACCTAATTAAACTTAGGAATGGCGTCCATATTTTACGATTTTAACAGGCAAAAATGCAAGCACTGCTTTTTCGTATCAAAGATGCAACCAGTCTCTGTTCATAACTTATATCTGTGAAGAAGGGAAATATTAGCACACAAATGTTAAAAGTACATACATAGTACATGTATGATCAGATGCTTGGTTGTGATCACTTTATAACAATATTTTCTACAACTAGGCCTTCTGTTAGTAATTAAAACATGAAATTACAGGAAAAAACATTGCAAACTTAAAAAAAAAAGTACTGAAACACATAAACATTTATATCCATATAACAATACAGATATCTAAGAACAAACACACAATTTAAAAATGAACTCATTACAATCCCTTGTAAGACACACAAAACTAAGAATAAATATAAAGCTACATGGATTTTATATCTTAAGTCACAGACAATGATGCCTACCTTCTGTAATTAATTTTTTTGATTTTGGCAAGAAGTGTGTTAACTTACATGTGTAAATATTTCTTTATTAAACTTACCTAGTATGTAGCTGGGGACGAGGAAGCCATACTCCCAGAACAATAGCATTGATTAACATTTAAGCATACTGAATATTTTCACAGTTGCCAAATGGATATCGTAAACAATAACAAGGGTCATATGGACAGCATGGAAAAAATACAAACTATGTTACAATTGTCAGTGCATATTTCATTTGCAGACACAAAGATGCACTTAAAAATATTTTTTACTTCCTGGAGTTAATTTTCTTGCTGGTATGTGCTGTGCATTACAAAACACATTGTATTAAAGGAATGCAATGCAATATTATGTAGAGTAACTTAATATGCAAAACCGTGTTTAATGCATCTTATTAATGATCCTCGGAACGGATCCAGCTATAAATTTTAGGGTGGGGAGTTCCATTCCAGAGTCAAAGAAGGGGGGTCCAGGTGCCCTCGTCCCAAAAAATTTAGTTTTTAAAGGTGCAAAATGCACTTTTTAAGGCATGTACTAAACAAAATATTGAATATTCCCCTTAAAAATGTTTAATATTCCCCAGAAAAACTAAACATAAAACTCAAAAATGGGTGAGGGCTGGGCCCCCTGGCATCACTCCCCTGGATCCGCACCTGATTAACATACAGATCTAATATGTAAACAGTGCACGTCTGAGAAAAATCAGCATATATGCATTTTGAGAGCCAATATTTAAAGTGTGACATCAACTATTTAGTGTGACTTGTGCGAAAAATGAGGGTTTGTCCTGATTGTTTTTTCCACATTTCCGCTATGTTCCATTACAATTTGTTTCCTCAGCCAAGTAATTCATTAGTACTGATATCCACAAATTTTACGGAACATTTTATACACAACATACTTATTAGTAGTCCGTACACTGATTTAGTATGAGCATACTCTGTTACACTTACAGACAATATAAATACTTACATCATACATGGTAAATAAATAAAATATTAGTCACGTAACCTCCTCAATAATAAGGTAAGGAATGTGATAAGTACGCAAATTCTGCGAAGAAAAGAAATTAAGGTCCCCAAGGAAAATACCATAATGTGGCCACTTAGCTGGAAGTAGTTCACGTGTCCAAGTTGTAAAAGCGCAATAATGCTTAAGGCGATGTAGGCATGTACATCAGTCCCACTATAGTCCCTAAGAGCAAGCCAATTAACTGAAGTGCTATTGTTATAAATATTATCTCAGAATCTCAGGCACTTATTTTTGAAACAATCAGTGTAAATTCATTATGAGATTGCCCCGATACATTTCTTCCGGTTGTGATTATTGAAATTTCGAAAAATATATTTTTGAAATGGCCAATTAGTCTGTCGGAATGACATGTGCCGGAATTTCAAGGTTCTTCATACTACAGAAAACTCTCAGATATCCATGGGCGGAATACCTTATTTGCCACTTAACATATGTCGAAAATCAAACCTAAAATTTTAAACTTTAGTAACTTTTGATTGATGTTTAGAGGAATTCATATGTTATCAGAAAAGTGTAGTGTTAACATTTATATATAATATAATTTGTTGTGAAAAAATTAATATAGTAACATACGTATCAAAATTCTTATCAGAAAACCATGTAACTTCAAAAATCATCAATTTTATAGAAAAAAAAAAAAAAACAATCCTACGATAGGTGCTTAAGGAATTCATACTCAATCTACTCGATAGAGTAGATATTACCATAAAACCGGTCGGAAAAATTTTGCAAGTTAAGACTAGCGGTGTCTGGAATATCTGAATATTCAACACACTCATTTTGACGGATCTACTCAAGTCTACAATGCTCTGGAGAAGAGTACATAGCCGCCAGCAGACGAAAAACCAGAAATCACGCAATTTTTACGATATTTCAGATGCTTGGTTTCAAAATTGTTTTAAACATCTCCAAAGACAAGATATTTTTTGTAATAGATAACAATTTTGTACAGTTAAAATTTTTTTTTGGAAAAAAGTATGGAATTAATGAGGTTTTGAAATGAGGGCATTGAAGTTGTTAATATATAGTTTATAATGTTTTAGTTTCTGGCAAGCTTAGTTGTGGAATGAAGCTTCAATTTGGCAACACCGCATAGACGTCAGACATTTCAACAATTTGCCGCTGTGCCATCCCTACCTGGCATGCGTGCCGCTTCCTCCAATACATATATTAGATTTATGTCACAGCTGAGAACTTTTTGTTACTGAATTACTTGCCATTCTTTCAACCAACAAGGTCTGTGAAGCAAATCATGTAGAGTTATCATTAAAACATAAACCAGAAATAATAACCAGAAGAAGAAAGTTACATAAAACTACTTTGTGATAGAAGGCTTTGTTTGAAACCCCAGATTAAAACAAATGGAAGGACAGGTACTCTATTTTGCAAGCAGTCTTCTGTTGATCAACCAGAGGTGGACAAGTGTGCGAACTGATAACATCTGTGCGAGGCTGGATAGACTTGTACAGCAACGATAAACGAAGACAGGATACACGTACAAAAACTTTACTGGTTTTTGTGCATTCATTTTGTTAAAGGGCCGGTGTAAGAGAAGGAGAGGGTTGTTTGGCAGCGTACATGAGGCTCTGCAGATGGTGTTTCCTTTCACCATCTGCATAACTTTACCTTGAGCTATAAATTATCTAGCTGGCAACTGGAAGGTTGGGAAAGTGGAGATGGCCGCCAAATAAGCACCTTCAACATTTATCTGAACGGAACCACTGTTACACTTTTAGGAGAGCAAGTGTCGATGATTGTAACATTATATTAATAGTCTAGCCAATAAAGACAAAAAAAATGCTATCAGAAAAAATAATTCATAGAAATGTATTTTTGGTGGTGTATGTTCTCTGAGGTACCACAAATGACCTACGTAAGTTCTCCGCGATTCCGACAGAAGCCAACACCTTGGGAGAGGTTTTAAGTTGGGAAGTGGAGAGCGATTTTCCAATGTTTGTTTAAAAAAATTGACATGCGAGGTATTGTTTCAGAAATTTTATGCATAACGTTAATGTAATAGTTAATATATGATTTAATTTTAACATAATTTTAAACATTAATTTTAATTATACGTTACAAAATGTGGTTTCATTAACTTACTAAACATGGAAATGGTACCTAAGATATTGTTTTACGAAACTTAGTTTAATTTCCACTGAAAATGAAGGTGGGTATTATTAAATTCCAGTATGTTTTTGGTGTTTTACAAAATTTGGTGATAAATGTATCACTCATACGTAATACAAGTTTTGGCTAGAACACTACTCTGACTACCCATAGGTGAAGCAGTTTCAAGGGGGACGGGGTGGTGTCTCCTCCCTCGGTCCCGTTATGCTGCCAGTGGTTGTCTGCAGAGCGCTGGTATCTCGTGTTAGTTTTCCTTTTGCACACAAAATAAAGAAGCAGTTTTGCGACTTCAGTATAATGCCTCCTACGTATAAATGTATCAAACAAAACAATTACTTCTAAGTGCTGCACAGAATTAACATAGCAAAATAAAACACCTGATGAATAGAAGTGGTACTGCTCACATCTGGTAAAGTACTTTGACTTGATACGCATTACAAAAAAAGTTAATTCAAGCAGAAGGTATGCACGAGTGGAACTTACAACTGAAATATTTTCAAATTATGCCTATGGCAATTTTCACTACATCAAGTGCGCTCAACTATATTTACAGAACATGATAATTCTGGATTAGAAACTGACACCTGAACAAATTTAATTCTTTATAGTTGAAGAATACTTCGCCAACAGTAAAATGGAAAAATTTTTGGAAAACATTTCATAGAATACGACAGTGGAGTAAGTGATAGGTTTTGGTCAGCGGTTAACAGCGAAGTCTTCAGCGCTGGTGAGGGGCAACATGAGGTGAGTGTCGAAAGGCATCGGAATGAAATGGCGGGGGAAAGGGGAGATCCCTGAGAAAACCAGCCGACCAACGGCATCGTCCGGTACAATTCCCACATGCGAAAATCCGGGGACCGGCCCCACCGGAAATTGAACAAGGATCGCCTTCGCAGGAGGAGAATGGTCTGACCATTCAGCCACTGCGGCCCCATACGACAGTGGAACAAACACTGATGCATGCAACGAAGACGAGCGATGGGCATCACACAGAGGAACAACTGAGAGTGCTAAACCTAAACAGACTACAGGAATACCAGTAGATTGTGATATATCAGACCATCTTGGATGTTTCACTGGCATAACATCAACAGCACCAGAAAAGCATTAAGATTTCTGGAAAGCAAGTGCCAAGAGAAAAAAAAACCCTAAATATGTTGTTCAGTGATTTATTTCTCTCATTTTCCAAACTAAAGACAAACTGTTTTCAATAACATCATGGATTATTAGAAATGTAACTACCAACTGCCAAAAGGTATAAAAAATCTGTTTCGAAGAGGTGAAGAAAATGATTTGGAAGAATTTTGGATCATTGGCATTTAAGTGATCTGGCAGTGTTTTACATTTGCCAATGTAAATTCCAACTTGAGACTACATATCATGTGGCTATTTATTATTCTGAATTTATTGCAAGTAAATTACTTATTCAGGGCTACCAAATATGCAAAAAATAACTTCCTGTAATGTCACAAAGTCACACCACTAGTTCAAAAGTCACCCTGAAATAAAATATTAATGCATAAATTAAAATTGCAAAAAGAATATGCATTCGTAAAGTGTGATAGTAAAAAGCGCTAAAATATTTTCTTGTCAATTCCACGTATAGACATAACACAAGAAACTTAAATTCTAAATTTGTACCACAAAAAGTTGAAGTTAAGAATCTAATAAGCAATGAATATATTTGAAAAGTAAAAAAAAATTGGGTAAGTGACACTTGCACATACATTATAACAACATGTAATATAAAGTGACTACTGAACACTAAGGCCGTATGGACACGGACCACTTAGTGGCGCGACTGAGTGGCGCGACTAGTGGCCGACCAGCACTTTACATTGAAATGTTAAGGAGCTGGGCACACGGGCCACTGCAGTCACAACAGTCGCGCCACACGTGAAACCAGTGGCCGGTCCCCGCCACCGGTGGTGGCCACTAGCGGTTGGGAGCTGCGCACAAGGGCCACTCTTGTGGTCAGTAGTTGCACGATCGTCAAGGGAGTGTGTCTCATTATGCGGAAAAGATGTCAGACCTGTTCGACATGGAGTTATTTATTATGGAAGTCGAAAACTGTCCAGCAATATGAGACACAAAATCAGTGCAGTACAGCACTAGAATAGATAAGATAAACGCTTGGGAAGAGGTGTGTTAAAAATTTGCTCCGGAATTAAAGGGAAAAACACCAGCTGAAAAGAATGGAGCACGTAAGTTCCTACCATAAATTAAATATTTAGTGTGCAAGTTTATATATTGTTGGTACGGTTACACAGCACAAATGTAATAAACGTTCCTAAATGCTTTTAACGTAATAATTTTAAAGCAAACATGATGTTGAAAGAAAGCCAATTGTTACAGTCACAGTCGAGTAAGATTTAAAGTCAGAGTGTCATTTACATTCATTTGAAAAGATGGCTTACAAGGATTTCGTTATTTCTTGATTATGCTTGTGTGACTAAACAAAATATAATACTAATATCAAGCAGTAAAAAAAAATAAAGCATCGTTCATTGTAAAGCCGTAAACTAGGCCTAATGGTGAAATATTTTCATTCTATTCAACAGATTATTTATAGAAGTCAGTTATGGCAATGGTGTGTTTGCTATTAACAAATAAATAATAACAAAGAATTGGCATAATATTTCATATAATACACTTTCCGTAAACAGAAAGATAAAACTCAATAGGGTGTGAAGCCAATATGAACTGACGAATTATGTAACATTATTCAATGCTTACTGACAGTAGGGTGGTCCAGGTTCCATGTAACCATTATATATAATTACGAATTGATAAATATAGAGAACCAGTAATTAATATAGTTTTATTTACTTATAAAGGGTCTGTTCAAATGTTCATTGCAATAATACTGTTGACATTTATTAATTTGCAGGCAAAGAGTTTGTTCAGCTGTTCGTGACAACAATACTCTTGACATACTACACACAAACATTACCTACTTGCAGTGCATAAAATCAGTTACAATTATTCATATTTTACTGTTTTGTCACAGTACAGATACTTCTTCACCTACAAAATAAGTTGCGAATTCATCCAGAATCAAATTGGCTGACTTATTTTGACTATGTGATTTTACGATAGTTTCTTCAAATCCTGGAATAGTTAAGAGTATAGTCAAAATTAAAATCATCCCTTTTTCGAACAAAATTATGCAAAATACAGCATGCCTTCACAATATCATCGGCAAAGTCTGTAGAAACGTTAAGGGGCCTGTGAAATAATCACTACTTGTTTCCCAACAACCCAAATGTGCATTCTATGTAATGTTGAGCACGTGATATACGACAGTTGTAGACTTTTTTCTTGTATGTCAAATGTTTTCCACCATATGGACACTGCATACGTTCTGTTAAGCCAAATGCTTCGTCACCAATGAATGTGAAAGGAAGAGGTCTACCACCGCGTGAAATTTGCTTGCTGTCGGGAAGGTTCAGTGAATGGTTCTGCAGTCGTTGAAATAGGACAGTATTCTTAAATATGCTTGAATCAGAACTTTTCCCATAAAATCCGACGTCGATGTACGTAAACATATAATTAGCATCACACACAGCTAACAATACCAGAGAAAAGAATGCTTATGCCAATAATATAGAGATCCGCTATGAGCAGGCTTTATAACCCGGATATGTTTCCCGTCGATGCATCCTAAACAATTGGGAAAATTCACGTGCTTGAAAAATCCTTCAGCAATTTTCAGCCAGTCTTCTTCCGTTGGTAATAGGATACATACGTCCTTCAATTGTTGCCAAATGTTAATACATACATTCCTCACAATAGTTTTTGTTTCCACATCAGTAGGTGAAATGCAGATCTAAAAAATGAGCTTCCTGTGGCTAGATACCTGTCAAAATAACATAAAATCAAAACATAGATCACGTGTTTAAGCATACATTAGCACAAAACCTCATGGTCATGATTGTTTCTACCATGTTTTTACTAACTCACTTTTCGTCTGTCCATTTTTCTGATAGGTACAAAATTTTCATTTATTTTAATCTCTTCCCAATGAACCAGATACATGGCGCAGAACTTGAGAACAATTAAATATTAAGTGGCTCTAGAGCCGCGGTGATATAGTGGTCTTCTCATGCATCTCCTATCATATGTAATCAATTTCAGACAGCGGGTGATTTTAGACAGACCAAGAAGCGATGATTTATTTTTTTACAGGTTAATTTTTTTGCTTTAAGTATATAAAATATTATAATTAATATATAACATTTAACCACTGCGATTCTACCCACGCTGTAACAGTCACATAGTTTTAAAGCCTTGTATCGTTAGTATTTTCACAATGCAACATACTGTTTACTATTGTTGAAATTTTACAGCAACACAACTCCAGCGACGATGGAAGAGCTTGTGAGATTGTTTCAACAGGGAGGTGTGTAAGCAAAAGAGCAACAAAAGTGGATCTGCATCATCATATTGCAAGCAGTACGTGTTATATAATCAGCTTCAGTGTTTGTTACCTCTTACTGAACCTCGAGAAACGTCGTCATCGCTCAACCAAGTGGAAGACAACAGTGGTATACAATGTGATGATAATGGAGCAAATAGTTATGAGGGCTCCAATTCTTCGCATGGAGGAAAATGAAAGAAAGCATCGTCTGTAGATCAAGTAATATTTCAAAAAATTTTGAAGAGCATGGACATTAAATTGTCAATGGACAAGAAAGAAGACGACACAGATAGGCTTTTTCTTTTATCATTGTTACCAGAACTGAAATCCATTCCAGAGGGGAAAAAAATGGACGTGAAATGTGACTTATTAAATGTTTTCTGGAAGTATAAATTGCAGTAAAACTACCAATTCCAGAATACTTTCCCACAAGAAGGTCTCAGATTCCGCCTAATGCTTTTCTTCCTAATCCTTCACCTTCACATGCCTCTACTACATCTCTGCAAACATTTGAAACACCTGCATCTACACATTTGTACTCGCCTGAATATTCCAATGTTTTGGCAGCATCGGATGTGTCCGCAGAAGGATCTATTACCCATAACATGTTTTTACCCTGACATTTGTTAACGTGACTTGCTGCTCTGTTTGGTGAGGCAAAAAACATTATAAGATAATTATATTTACTATGTAATACTGCTACAGCTTTTGAAATATTATACTTTATTTACCAATCTTTCATATTTAAGTATTTATACTAAACAGTAAAATGTAATTTGTTTTGTGTCATAAAGGTTTTAGTGGCTGGGGGATCAGGCAGACAAGTTGTACAGGGTCACAATTTTAGACTCCATGGTTGGACTGATGTAACTTTATGATGGTATAGATATAGTGTGGTTTCTCGAAGTGCCCCCAATTCCAGCAGTAAATTATGTGTTAACATTATATGACCAAACAACATTTGATATTGTAACACTGCATCTATAATGTATGCTTAAACTTATATTACTGAGTGATATTTATAATACAGTACATTATTTGCTATTAATGATATTGTTACCTCAATGTAATTGCAAGCCTTTCTTCTGCAGAAATGCTTCTTCTCATGTTGGTGGTTTCTCGTTGAATGCAATTTCGTAGAAGAGATAGCAACTCGTTGAACGACTTTATCGACATTAGAAAATAATCAAAGAATTTGGATCATCTTTATTCAGATCTTCTAACAAAGTATGAAATTGTCCTTTTACGAGTCGGTTGCTCACCAAAGGGTGTGTCCACAGTTTATGACGACGCTTTTGTGTCTTCCTTTTTAAGAGAAGCGCTAGTAACAATGTATCTTCATCGGAATCCATTGTTCTACTGCTCTTTTACGTAAACAGTGGCCCAGGAGTCTCACCACCGAGTCGTCGAAACTCGCCACTTGGTCGTGCCACTTTGTGGTGCCACTACTCACAAACATCAGCCACTCGGTCGCACACAGAGTGGCCTGTGTGCCCGCGCTCTAATGCCACACACACACACACAATACAGGTAAGTCTTGAAGCAAACCTTACAAGAACGCATTAGTGCACAACTTTGGTTAACGTGGCCTGATAAACACATACATAGTGCTGTGTGTTGAAAAACAAATTTTTAGAGTGAGTGAAGAGATTCTGGTCAGCGCATAACATTGAGGTCTTGAGCGCTGGTGGGCGGTGACATGATGTGAATGTAGAGCAACGCCGGAATGAAAGGGCGGGGGAAACGTGAGATCCCCGAGAAAACCTGTTGACCAGCAGCAAGCATCAACCGGCACGATTCCCACATGCGAAAATCTAGGGATTGACCCCGCTGGGAATCGAACCCAGATCACCTAGGTGGGAGGCGAGAGGTCTGACTCCTTGGTCTATATATTTTACATTATTCACTTCTAAAGGGCAAAAAAAGTAGATTACTTGCACGCTAGTCAACAGAAAACGATAGAATAAATTTATGATTCAAATCATAAAAGGCTCTGTTTTTTTTATATTTAATAACAGAATCAAACAAATTGACTTTTTACCGTTAACACATACTGGTAACTATTTATAGCATGTACTATGTATTTTTTGCCTGATGTCAGAAACAATTAAATGTACAGTATAAAACCAATGGCGTGTAAATATATTTACCACAACTTTAAAGTCCACATTGCATATGTATGTAATATTAGTTAAAGTATTTTTATGACTTGTTAAAAGTCTGAGTTATTTCTCGTTATTTCAAATGGGTCCACGTAACTAAAACAACTGTACAAATAAGCCAAGGTAGATAGTCAGTTATAAATAATAAACAAATAAACTCAAAATACTTGTGTTGACCGAGGTGTCACAACTGTAACACGTTGGACTCACATTTGAGATTACTGAACCCTGGCTTCGGCCAGCCTGATTTCGGTTTTCCATTGAGGAGAATGCTGGGATGGTTCCTAGATAAAATCCATGGCAGACTCATCTCCCAGTTACTGTCATTGTACCAAGTTATGTTACCGTCTCTAATGACCTTGCTGTCGATGAGGCGTAAAGCCCTCTTAGGTTACCTTATCTTGTGTTAACATATCAATAAAGAAGGCCTACATAAATCACAAACATATTGTCTTTATGCTCATAGAAATCTATAACAACCTTCTTGTGTAAGGAACATGCTATTACGCTAGCAAAGCTGATTAATACAAATTATAAGAAAACTTGAAATCACTTCACTAAAGAATACCGGTTTCTTATAGGTAGAGGTACGTGAATTTCGCAGATATATTCTAGGTCAGGTTGAATACCAATACCATATACTTCACTGTAACTTCTGAGATTGGACGACGGTTGTCCCAACACACCTTCGACTAAAGCAAGCCAGTAGTAAATAAGTAAATAATTCACATCATTATCCCATGCTACCCGCTTGTATGGTAAGTAGCCAATGGATTCAATTTTGGCCAGAGCGTGTATGGCACTGAGAAATACACACTGCTGCCAGATGAATACGCAAAATTCACGCACCTCTACTTATAGGCCTAATCTACACATACAAATGTTACAACATAAAAAACTCATACTTGAGAAATATCTTCACAATATTGGACTTGAATAAGTATCCAAACGAAGTGCTTACCTTTCTGATAAGCGTATGTCTATAAAATAATTTAACACAATAGCTAACATTTTTTGTCATACATAGTTTTCTATAACCTACACAAAATAAAAGACTACATCAGAACCTAGAAGTTGGTTGTCCTAGGCATTAAACAAATAAATTATACTAATATCCTTTTGAGCTGTAGCAAGTGTTTAGTACTGTAATTAAATAGAAAACTGTATGCATTGCATTTTATTGTTTTATTAACTGTAAATTTAGTTAGTTTTTTAAATTGGGAGTACAAATATAACTATTTATTTATAAAACAATACTGCATAAAATTATTTTAATAACCTCTATTCATGTAAATGCTGCTGATAACTAATTCCCGAACAAATAAAAAAATTAGTCGGTGTTAAATTATAACTGCAAATACGAACAAATGGAAGTTTATTATAAGTGTTTGTAATTTATTAATCCCTATTTTAATAGTTCTTAATAATTCTTGATATCCAGAATCATTCATATGGCTCAGGGGATGTATACAAAAGTAAACAAAATCTTGTTATTTGATTAACTGGTTTACATAATCATTTCTATTGATAAGAGCTACTGTAACAAATTTATTACTTAGTGGTAAATGTGCCTTATTTATCAATATCGTCAACATTTTTTTAAAAAGGCCTAGTAAATTTTATTATAACCAACTAGACAGATAAAACAATCAGCTTCGAAAACCTGACAACCCAACGAGAAAATCAGGTCACTAAAAATCACAATATATCGCTTCTGTTACACCGAGTTATTCTGTGGGGCATTGTGCTAACACAAATTCTAGCAACAACTGCAAATGAAAATATTATTTCACTATTCCACACTTATTTATTTTTACGTCACGTTCAGAAATACTAATGAAAATACAATATCACATTGTGTACAACATGATGGCCAAGTCAGTCTTACACACTCTTTGGCCTGACCAACGGCTGTACTGCAGCGTACATTGTTCATCCACTGCCACCGACTACATTGTCTCTAAAATATTTTAATATATGCTAAATGTTAAAATTAACACATTATGTACATATTTCAGAAAACAATTTTCAAAATTTTAGTCGCTGTTCACAATATGCAACGTTAATGCCAACCCAACCTTCCTCTAACTATTACATCACAGACACGTTTCACTCACTTATAAAATAAATATTATTGCGGACGCATAGTAATAAAATTATTATTTGTTTAATTATCTCATAATATTGCTTTTATTTTTGCTCACATTGTTGTATGATAATAATGGAAGTATTTCTAGCAAATTTTTTCAACAATTTGTTTCTAAGAGTACCAACTTACCATGTGGTGCTTACACAGACTTCTGACTAGGCACCAGTGGGTACCACCTACATACCCTCAAAGATGACATGAGATGATGCCCTAAAGTGGAGAAGTTGCAGAACGAAAAGGGCGGGGAAACAAATAGTACCTTGATTAAACCCGCTGGCCCATGGCTACACTTCTCACATGCAAAAAATTGGGGACCAAATCCACCGGGGATCAAATCCAGATAGCCCTGGATGAGAGAAGCAGGCTGTCTGACCACTTAACCACTGCAGTCCACAGCACTATTTTGAACCTTAAGAATGATGAGACATGACTATTCACTATTAAAGTAATAGTAATTGAACTATGCAATTAATCACTGTAAAATTAACAAGTAATGATAATGAAAATATTTTTAAAATCAACGAAGGACCAACCACAATGTGATGCATGGTTTTATTAATCACACCAAAAAATATATGTATAAAAAGCTCAAAATGTAAATATCAAGAAAAACACGAATAGGCAGTTTGGTTTTGAGAACAGCAAATATCTTTCATGCCACATACATCTGGTAGCCTTCAAAGACACTTTGCAATTATTGAATAAAAATAAACATTAATAATTAATACAGGTTTAAATTTTAGTGACAGTTGCCACTAAATAATGCACTAATATTATGGCATAAAACACAGTAAATACAGAGTTTAAGGACTGCCTGACATTTCAAAATTTGTCTCTCTTTGACTAAATAACTGTAAACAATTTCACAAATTGACTGGCAGTTTTAGAACGTCACCCATGGGTGGCCAATTGAAAAGTTAAATTTAAAATCCAAGAAACTTTCCAAGTTATTCTGAAATATCTATTATATGCTGTACACCATTTCAGTGGCATGCTAGCATATGTTAGAAAGTTGGAAAACATGGCACTTGCACTGAATTGAACAAGACTGCCATTTTGCACACTGGTATTCAAGGTGGATAGTAACGGTTTGGAATACAATAAACAGTCTGTTTCAGAGGGATACCTTTGGTGTATCTCACATAACACGTTGGTCTTAATTTGTCAACATAAGTAACAGAAATTTGAATGCTACACCACAGTACCAAACACACTATAGTGCCTAGTACAACATAGTATTATACACTATCACAACACCATAAAACGGGCTGATTAGAAACACTGGGGCGAATAGAAACAAAATTTGAAAGATAAATTTTCGATATTAATTCTGTTCTTAGGTAGGCAAGTTAAAACAGTTTACAAACAATAGTTTTGTAGCTATTATAATTTTTTTAAACAAAAGGTGTCCCCTAGGAATTTATTTATAATTTAGTTTCTGTTTACCTAAGTGTTTCTAATCATCTCGTTTTACAATACGCTACATAATACAAACAATCTGAAGGGTCAGATATGTGTAAGTGCTATGACCGCGTAAAACTTCAAGATTACTACTGTGTTCATCCCATTTCACTGCCAATTTAGATTTTCTTTGCAAGTTCTTGTAAGGAAAGTAGGTGATGAGGAAAGTTTATGTGAATGTAACAGAAAGCTATCTTGTTACATGTAAGATGTGCGCATCATAACAAGTTATGCAAAAAGGAATAAAAACTTTATTTATGATTTATATGTTTCAACAAGGCATGTTTACTAAAGCCTCATAGAGTGTGTAACTGGCATACACATTGCATATGTGTGCAAAAGTAAATAGTTAAATACTTGCAATGTTCAAGTGAAAGTAATAACAAAAACAATTTCAATAAACTCACTCAGCTATATAACAGCCATTATTGCTAACTGTGTTATGCAGCAGTAAACTGTCAGGCCAAGATTTGTGAAAGATATGTGTAATCATGGTCACAGGTGATGCTTGTGGTATGCTATGAAATAAGGTTCACTTATCGTTCAATTATAATTACAATATAAACTATTATGGGCTATGTTTATAAGTTTTTATTAAATCAATGCAACTAATTTTTGAATAGTTCAGATTGAAATAAACTTACACACAAGATAACATGCCTTGCAATTTATAAATTTAAAAAAAAGATAAAAAAAATCAATACTGTATTGCTAACATTATTAATTCTATTAATGTGAGCTGGTCAGCTCACCTCACCATGTGCCCTAAATGGTTGCTTCAAGTATGTGACAATAATTTTCCTGGACTGCCGTTATTCTGGCTTGTGACTTTGAATAGTGCGCAGTGTGTTAGCCCGCCAATGAACTCGTGATCTCCTCCCTCTCTGACACTGATGCGCTTTGCGCAGCTTCGAGGATGTTCGGCCAGGTTCGGCCGTCTTCGTGCTTCCCCCCGTTTACCCCTCCTCTTCCGAGCCTAGGCGTGCCGTCCCGAGCGGTGCTGGGACACTCTTCCTCCGTCCAGCTTGTGAGTGTGTTCTTACCGACATCTTCGTGGCTGACGTGGCACCGTGCTACCGTTCTTCAGTTTCTGGTAAGTTTTGTTAAGATTTGTGCCCGTTTGCTTTGAGTTGATCATTAATTTTTACTTATCTTTGTGGAATTTGGCGATGCAGTGCCGTTTCGGTCGCGAGGGGATTGGAAGCCCGTTTTTCGTATTTGTTAATTACGTGTAATGATTCTATTTGTTCTGTTATTTGACATTGGATATTTAGTGATCAGCCTGAGGACATTTGATGCGTGTTTTGTAACCTTGAGTTTGTTAAACTTTAATACTGTTTCTGTCACGGTAGTAGTCTATCCCGTGTCCGATTAGAGTGTAAGTACATCGCCTGATGAAGTGAGAGGTGAGGTGTAGTGAGGAAACTTGTGCCCAGTACTGAGTGGTAGCGCTCGTGCTAGATTTGTAGGGATGTGTTAAGTTGTGCCTACGAGATTAGGGTACAAATGTATTCAGTGGTCAGATGCAATGCTCATAAGTAGTTTCGTGGCTGAGACTCACTGGAATACAAATATTTCCTGTACACACCTTGCTGGTGCAGCTGTATGTCTGGTGAGTCACGTGTTGTGTGGCCTACTACTACTCAAGTTGATTTGGTAATTTTTTACTTTTAAAATAGTAGCAAAATAACAGGAAAGTGGTATTGTTACAAATGAAAAATGAAAAACTTGAAAAGCACAATGTTTGGCAAGTGGGACAGTGAAATTGCAGGAGGTTATTAGTTGGGTAATTACGGAAGTGGAACATCAGAAATAAAATTAAGACAAAGGTAGTATGATTTACAAAAAAAAAAAAAAAAAAAAAAAAAAAAAAAAAAAAAAAAAAAAAAAAAAAAAAAAAAAAAAAAAAAAAAAAAAAAAAAAAAAAAAAAAAAAAAAAAAAAAAAAAAAAAAAAAAAAAAAAAAAAAAAAAAAAAAAAAAAAAAAAAAAGTGGAAGTTTTTAAACAGGATGATCAAGAGATAGGGGTTGTCTCCGAATACAAGTATCTTGGTCAGATAGTACAAGGATATCTTGGGTAGACAAAACAAGTGCAGAGTATATGCTGAAAAGGATTCTGAATGGAGTCAGCTCTGATGTGAATGAGAAGGCATAAGATAGTGATATCTTTGAATGTTTCTTGCAATGGGACAGAAACTTGAATTCTTGAATTGTGTGTGTCACGTGTTTTTAGTAGCAGTTTTAAGTTACAAATTCAAATAAACTATACCCACATGTATGAGATTCGTAATGTCAATATTGTGTGTTGTATCAATCAGTCGATGGACAGAAATCAGAATTATAAGACATTAACTCGTACGTATTTATAACTAAGGTTACTTTTTATTATATATTATATTCAGCCCCCATGCATTTAATGAGTAGATATTGTAGATAAAATTTATCGGAGCAGTTAATTGTAATTGTAAACATTGCACAACCCTATGTAAATAAATGTACGTGGCAATATTTATGTTTACAATCGGGGGAAATATATAAACTGGTAGAAAACAGAAATTAATCGGGGCTTTTTTGAGTGCTCACGATCCCGTATCACCTACACATTATATACTCAACACACCAATGTATAATTTCGAAATATTTCTGCATGGAATTTAGACACTAGCCACATGCTTAGCCAACATTAATTTTCACCCTGTCATATAATTTGGCAAGCGTATAAAAGAATGATGAATGTATTCACAAAAAGTGGCAAGTTTAGCCCAGATATAATAAAATTTAAAAACATTCAGTATTTTACTGTGAGTTTTTTTTTACCCAAAATATTACACTATTACACACTTAAACAGAAATGTTTGGTTAATTATATTGCCATTTTGCCATTTCAAAACAAAACAGTCGTCTGCTAGTACCAGACACACAGCAAATATTTTTTTACTACAACTGTTCCAGAGGCACTGCAGCACAGTAGTGGCAAAAAATGGCAGCTAAATGTCTCCCACGAAATCGTTTCTGCAGCACTACTTTTCTATGTTCAGTATTTTTTCTGAATCCTGACAGTATGTTATGTACTTATTTGATATCTATAGTGAGTTCAATTGTGAAATTTTAATCAGTGTGCTTATCTAGGACTCTTTCTTGTCAACTACTTATGATTATAAAAAGTTAGAACATAACATAACTAAATTATTAATATTATTACTGGCTTTACTTCATACAGCCATTATTTATAAAACATAAATTTTTTTCTTTTCCTTCCAATAACAACCACACTTAATGAACTTATGATTTTATCAATTCAATTAAAAATACCATTTAACATTTCATTAATAAAAAAATTAAAACCAATGACAGTAAATGCTTACACACTTGACCTTCCCTAGGAGAAATTAAAACACTGATACATATTAGCATAATTTAACTGTAAGCCATAAGTAAACTACCTACTCACCACGGTTTCTTATACTACACAAAATGTGTAAAAAAAATGATACTTTGACTTCTAACATATATCTTCCATGTCTAAAACTTTGGATATGAATGCACTTACTGTTAGCCTCACCGAGATACACAATCTATTTATACATTTTGACATGAACCACGTTCACTGGCTTCTACCCGACAGTCTGCCATGTTCAAATGCGCATAATGAAAACCCTACACCCTCCAGAAGGTAATTGGACTCGTCCATAAATGAGCAGTCACCCCCTAGATTACAAATGCTGAACATTAAATAAATAATGCAAAAGACTGCAGAGAATTAACATACACAATATACATTAAAAATGTTACTGTCAAAACTTCTAGCATTAAGTTAATTAATGTCTTCATGTGTGTTAGTAATTAAGTTTAGGTTAATATTAATAGAAGAACTTCACAACAGAAAGTTAATGAGTATATTTTAAGACACCAATATTATTAATTATATTTTTCATCAGGGTTCATATGTAATCATACTCACTGATTATTTTTGTTTTTGGCATGCACCAGAAGCAAGTAGAGAGTGGTACGCCACCATCATGGTAGTGTTAGAGTAGCTTCCAATTGAATAGGATGTGTCGGGAGGTTGTGGAAGCAATAAAATAATTTTCTGTTATACGAGTGATTTATTTACGTAAGTCAACATAACTAGGCGTCACCCTGGCATAAACAAGGGTGCAGCATATAGTGTGTGTTAAGTGACATACAACCAGCAGGACATAAGCAACCAGCAGGGTAGCCGCTGGGCCATCGACCACACTCCCCGAGACTGGTTTCTCATGTTCGTGTTCCGCTGAGCTGGCCTATTATGTGGTACTGGTGCCTAAGAGTATATATCTGTCTTTCATTTCGCCCCATCCCTGACTACAGCACCGCCAAAATCCCTGCACACTAGTCACATCATGTGGCTTCCAACTAATGGGTTTTAATTTATGATGCAGCTAAAAATTTCTGTGTAAATGTAAGTTTGTTCTTAAAGAATAATGTCTTGTGATTGTATCTTCTCCAATTTATGTTATTTTGTTAAATTTATGCGCAAATGTACCCTGTGGTTTATCAGAACCAGTCGCTAGAGCCCTTGTAAATTTGTGTACCATGTTCATTTCACGTGCTGTTTTAGGTCACGTCATACATGCCCAGACATGTTATGTCAGAAACGCCAATTCTTGGGTAAACAAACACCAAGAAATATTGTTTCCTTCCCATCGCTGAACTAGTAAGCAACACTTGTTTGATTTCTATTGTTGCTTGTTGGATTTCGTGCTCTATGCTCTATGAATATTTTCATGTTGCAATTGCATACAAATATCTTAAATTATATTCAAAGTCGTCGACTTAAGAAATTTTGGTGGTGAAATTCTCTGCTCACTAGGGATGTTATTTTTTAATGCTCACTTCTCTTCACTTGACACCAACATTACCAGAAGTCACGGGTGCCCTGTCGGCCACAAGTTGATCATATGAACCATGCTGGTCGAGAAGCGGAGGAAAAGTGCCTGGAGGCAAGCGTCGGCGGCACGGACTAGCCGGCCGGGAGGGCGGGGAAGGGGAAAGGGGTGGGAAGGCACGAAGACGGCCGAGGCCGCCCGAAGAAACACGAACATATGACGTCGGTAGAGGAGAGGGGGACTAACGAGTTCATTGGCAGTGGCTCGCAGGCGCACAATTCAAATCTTCTCAGAAACCAATATGGACAGGAACACATAATGTCACCAAGTCCTGAGGAAACATAATGAGGGTGAGCTAGCCCAGCTCAAACCACACAGAAAAATGAACACAGCTCAAAAATGTAATACCGATGATTTCATGCAGTCTCTTATGATAATAGACTGGCATCATAGTGACAGTGAGCAAATGCGCCAAAACTAAAACTGGTCTTTCTCACGTAAACAACAAGACGATCAATGTGCGCCGACACTACGCGATTAAAGTGACAGTGCTCGTGCTATGCCAACCCAGTCAGCAAGGAATAACAATGGCCACAGCGGGCCAGCTGGCGGTACCCCATGTGTCCTGCTCCCTACAGCTGCCAACACCAGCACACGACCGCCTGTCACGTCAGCCGCCACTGGAGCTGTGCGACCTCTGTGAGGACGACAACTATCACTGGCGACAGGAGACCCTATATAAGTTGAAGGCATATCACAGCCACGTCATCACAACCAGAAGCGGTCCCAGCTGGGAAATTGAGTGCACAGGTAGGTCGATCAGCCGTCATCATCACCCAGGGATTCCCAACCTACCCGAACTATCAGTACAACAAATCATCCTCAACCAGATCAGCCTTAGTTGTAACTGTATGATCAGAATTCTCATAAGTTTAAATGGTAAACCTTGCCAGGCATAAGTCGATACAGCAGCCTCCCACAATTTTGTTCACTTGCGTTTTGTGGACATATGTAAATTGACTCCTACCGTACAGCTTGCTACAACTCCACATTAACACTTAGAACTGTATGCTCGTACGTAATACCAGCACCAGAATATCCTGTAGAGAGCGATGCCCGCATCTCGTACGGGCAGCACTTTTCATTGCTGTTATCGACGTGTCTCGCATTGTATATGGGCATCGTTCACTTGCAGAAGTGACGGGAGTTTGTAGTTTGTATTATTACAGCGAGATAGAAGCAGGAGTACTCAGTAGAGAGTTTAACAAGATGGGAAAGGCATAGAGTGCAATGTGCATTTATTTTATATTAGGAGCCATATTTTGTCCACTATAGGAACAAAGGTTTTATAACAGACTATCAAATGCCAGAATCAATAGTTTCCCCAGTTATTTTTCAGCAATACTATTAGATAGCAGTAGTTTACAGATAATTATTTCTTTTTTTTCCTTGATGTTTACAGCAGCGCCAACAGATATCAGTATTACGCTGAATTATACAGTAATGATACGTTTATACCAATGTAGAGAGTCTAGAACAGTTTTGCACACATTTTTAGTTATAAACAGTTGCTTTCACATGAGTTTTCATAATGAGTTATGGCTCCTAAAAGGGCAAAGGCGCTCACTTAAAAAGAAATTTACGAGTTGTTGGAAGAACTAAGTTCTGGATCTGAATTGACTGACAGCGACGAAGATCCAAATACGTACCCGAAAAAATATAATTGGGTATGTGTCAAACCTTATTTTGTTATATGCATACACATTTATATGCGTGTGTCTGTCTCTGTGTTCTGAATCCCTGTCGTATTTTTTTATAATGTAACTGAATACGTGTTCATGGCATCCTTTTTTATTTATTAGAAGGTGAGAGCAGCGATGAAGTACAAAATGAAGCAGTCAATACAGATATTCCTCGTGTAGAAAATGAAGGTCAAAGTTCAGGTAAGTTGAGAGAAGTTTCTATAGAAAATTTTACCAAGAGCCAACTTTTTTTCTCGAAACTATGAACAAGTGAATCTTAGATAAAAAAAATATAGGGCAGTAAATCGGTTATCGTTTGTAACTTACATTGTAACTTTACTACCCATAAACACCAACGTGTAAGTGCCAAATTATGAATATAAGTGTGAAAAATTAACAATGAGCGTACACCCAGTAAACAACTGCACTATTTTCACGCCCTGTATGTAAAAAAAAATCAAATTTTTTTCTTCTACGATATCCGCAGCTCATGATCCGAGCTATTTAATTATTCACAGTGTACAAAAATCTCATAAATATAAAAGTGTGTGTGTGAAATTTAGCAGAAGAATTGAAATTTTTTTATGGTTTCATATATGTAATTGACATATTTTGTGCACTTTTTTTAGGGTAGAGTGATAGCCTCTCACCATATAACAGCCCACTTTCTAATTTCAGCAAAAAAAAAAAAAATTGCTGTAGCGAATATTGCCAGCGTTTGGAAAATTTTCTCAGGGTAGTCTTCCTTGCCCATGCACTTGAATTCTGGCATCTTTCCTCACCATTACATATCACCTCATAAATTTTTCTACTTTACTGGAATGTCAAGCTAATTCCTCCAGTTGGGCAGCTGGCAATGACAAGCATTCTCTCATCCATTACTTGTAAGTGGGAACATTGAACGTGCAGTTTTCAATCACTGTTTCACATCTAAATGCAAATGACAGAATTCTAAAATAAAATTCATGCTGTATCATAAACCGAGCGTGATGGAGCAGTGGTAAAACACTCGCCTCTCATTCGGGAGGACTTGGGTTCGATCCCCGGCTCCGACCATCCTAATTTCGGTTTTCCATGATTTTTCAAAATCACTCCAGGCGAATGATGGGACGGTTCCTTCAACAGACACTGGCCGACTCCTTCCTCCCTTCCCCCATGTTTCTCTACTAAAGCCTTGTGCTGTTTGGAGGCATGTACAACGTCCAAATAAATTAGAAAATCTGCATTTCTCATAAAAGTATGAGAAGTTTTCTTGTTATCTAAATATATATTTTCTTCCCCATCCCACCAGATGAGGACCAACCACTGCCAATCCCAGCAGAAAACACAAGGGATCCTGGTTGGTGTGACCTTGACAACCAGCCTGAACTTCTGGTTTTTGAAAAAACTACAGGGGTGACAGCACCTTTAGATGAGAAAAGTAGCGAGTTGGATTGTTTCAGTGCTTTCTGTGACTCTGACATAAAAAAAAACTATAAAATCTGAAACCAACAGGTACGCATCTTCGACTATTGACTATTTGAAACGACAAAATAAATTGAAAAAGAATTCACATTGTGATAAATGGAGTAGTGATATTGCATGAAATTTATTTATTTTTTTCCCATCATTTTTCACATGAGTGTTGTGAAACTTCCAAAAATGAGTGATTACTAGTCGACAAATCCATTTCTGTAGACAAGATTTGCAAGCCGTTTGCTATCATGAGACAGGATGTCAGCCATTTTTTTATACTACATTTAAACAATAATGCAACCTACATATCTAAGGAAGAGCCGGGACATGACCCTCTTCATAAACTGAGGCCTTTCTTCAATGCATTTGTGGATAATTGTAGCAAAAATTTTGCTCCATCAGAAAACTTAGTCATTGATGACTGTGTATGTCAATTTCGTGGCACAGTAGGGTTTAGAGTTTATATGAAAAACAAGCCAAATAAGTATGGGATAAAATTTTACCTGCTCTGTGACTCTGAAACTGGCTACATGCTGAACTGTGAAATTTATTCAGGCTCAAAAGGAAATGTTGACAATACTATTTCAAGTGTGGTGAGCGGATTGTGTTTGCAGTATCTAGGGAAGGGCCATATGATTTACATTGATAGATTCTACACAAGTCCAGTTGTACTCACTATGTTCTGGGAGAACAAGACACTTGCTGTGGGTACTGTCATGAAGAATAGAAAAGGTCTGCCAGTTTCAAGACACCCAAATTGAAAAAAGAAGAAACAGTGTTTCGTAGAAAAGGTTTCATTCTAGCAGTGAAATGGAGAGATACCAGGGATGTACTCTGTCTTACAACCAAACACAAGGCAACATACAGTGTCGTGTCAGTGAAAGCCAAAGGTGGCAGAGTAAACAAATCAAAGCCAGATGCTATTATTGATTACATCAACAAGACAGGTGATGATAGATCTGATCAGCTGCTGAGCTATTATCCATTTCAACAAAAAAATGAAATGGTGGAAGAAAACATTTTTCTATTTGTTAGTCATGGAAGTTGTAAATTCATACATTGTGTTTAAAAAGAACACAGGAAAAAATGTCAGTATAGCTGCATTCATAACAGCACTTGGTATCCAGCTGTCAGAAAAAGGTGGACAAGTCCTTAGTGATTCACCTTGATCAAGCACATCAGCTGACAGATTGTCTGCACGACACTTCCCAGAAAAAATTCCACCTACTGCAAACAAAATCAATGCCATGAGATATGGCAATCTTTGCTCCGACAGAGGTAAAAAAGAGATGGGGAAGAGAGTCAGGAAAGAAAGTAGGTGGTATTGTAAAGATTGTTATGTAGAGTTGTGCGTACCAGGGTGCTTTCAGGTATTTCACACAAAAACAGATTATAAGTGATTATTTTCTTCAGAAGGCTACATACTGACTTAATTGTTTATTTAAGAATATAATGGCGTAGAAATATACACTAAAACAATATTTTATTCTTGATGACACTCATATTACTTTTATAAAGGAATTGCTTTACAAATGGCTACGTAAACTACTAACTTGTAATCACAAGTTTTATTTGTAGTTACTTTATTTGTATTTGAAAGTAGGTTGCAAAGTAGAAATGGTGAAACCTTTTACTGTATTTGTAAAATTTTATATTGTACTCACACTTGCAATATTTTGGGCATGCATATTGTTTGATATATTTACACATGAGATTTTTATTTACGGATTTAAAATATACATTTGAATATATGAAAGTGTCTACAAAATTAAAATGTGGTAAATGATTTGATTTTACAAAATTAGACATGAATATCAATGCTTCTTTGTCAAGTTATATATTTTTCTTCATATGTAAAATTTAATTTTACACACATTTTGTTTTTGGTTTTTGCAAAGGAAATTTTTTGATATATTGTTATATGTAAAAATGCTAAGAAAGATAACATGGTAAATAATTTCTACAAAAGTAAACACAAAATTTCCATTTTTTAACAATAAATTTGTATTTAATTTACAAAATGGAATATTATAGACCTACTTTTATATTAGATTTTGTGTTTGTTTACTGCATTTATACAATTATGTTCATTGATGTGAATGTCACATGTGAATTGTGAAAAGGATTATAAAATCAAAATGTGACAAATTATTTTTTTGTAAAGGTAAATATAAAGCTCTTATGGCTTTTTGTCAAAATAAAAAATTTCCTATGTTTTGTTACATACTATCTCTTTTAATGTAGTGCGGTGATCTATTATTACTGATTCAAAACACCGTTCGTTTATGTACTTCGATACTTCGGAACCCTGAACTTGTTCCGTCAGTCCCACGAGAGATGATATACTATACTGAGTATCGTTTTAAAAACTTTTAACCATGACCTCCCGCAAATATCACACTCTTAGTGACAGTCACGGCCAGAATCAGTTTTATATGTGGCTTCCCGCGAATTTCCGCGAATCGACCCGCGTCCACTCTTCGTGGAGGTTGCAGCAGAAGTCGGTTTTCCCCGCAGCTTCCCAAAAACGTCAGTGGTGGCTCCACTCAATGTGTCCACCCTTTGCGGAGGTCGCCGCCGGAGTCTCTCTTAACTTTCGCCTTCGTGCCTAGGTGGGAAACTCTCCTAGGACCGCCCCCGTTTCACCTTTCAGCCAATCGCGTCTCTCGTGGGTCGCGGCAACAACAAATTTTGCCAGTTCTCTGTATCAATTTATTGCATCTTTTTTAAATTCAGAAACATTAACATTAATATCCATTTGAACTTATTTACAAAATTTTATAAATTTCTGATGAATGATTATAAAATTAATATTAAATTGCACAGCAGGGGGGTGGGCATAACCACACATCTCGGTGCCCCAGTTTTCAGCATCCAAACTACGGGTCCCTCGTCGGCTCAAGGCTGCTGGCTTGCTTTCACCCCATGTTTTCCTAACTTTCCCTCCCGTGCTGTGTTAAGAGTCAATCTGCCGTGACACAATGCCACAATCCTCGGGTCATACTGCGATTCTCGCCGGTACACAAAACTAAATTACACATTAATTACTTTAAACAACCTTTTGCAATTAAGTCACTTAAAACATACAATTCTAATCACAATGAAATTTCAACAGGCTTCCTACGACCATACTAATCTAAATTACAGTATTTACAATATATATTATTTATTTACATTTAAAGGCTATGTGCCGGTTACAGTTAGTAAAATCAAAATTATACTTATGTTATTATTTGTTTTACAAATGAAAATTAATTCTTGTTACCTTGCATTTATGTTCGTTGACATAATTGTTACATTTGAAAATATGAAAAGGTTAGATAGACCAAAAAATATAAACAAATGTTAATAACAGTAAATGTAAAAAATCAAAGTATTTATAAAAAAAATCACTAAAGTAATAATGTTTTCGTTGTTAATAATATAACATTTAGGTGTGCAGGAAAATAATGTGAAATACACTTTTGTTTCTACTGGGTAAATGTGACTACAATTTGATCAAAAATTGTTTTCAGAGTGGACTCATGCATAACTCACACATATACACGTAGATGTGTATGTGTGTTTATGTGAAAATAAACACATTTACACACACACTCTAAAATGCTTCCATTCGATCTGAAGTAAAATATTCATAATTGCAAACACAGAAACATGGACTTTGTCTAATATATGTAAATGTGTATATGTATGCGTGTTTGTACAAATATGTGAGGAGTGTGTCTGTGTGTGTGTCGATGAATCACATTGAAGATTGAATTGTCTTGCATTGGTAAAACTTACAATTGAAACTGTATCATCAGCATAAAATATATTTATGCTTAAATTATTGCAAAAATTGTTTGTTTGACAATCACTTTCCCGCATCACCTGCTTGCTGACTCTGGCCCCGTCACTGCTAGCTTCAATGTTACTGTCGCTGAAACATCAGACGTCACATTAAACGAAGTACATATAGTAAAGTGTTGCACGCACAACAGATGAGTCACAAGAGTCACAACGTCGCATCACCGAGTGCATGACCGGTGAAGTAGAAGGCTGGCACGTACTTGGCGGTAGGCTTGAATAGAAGCGCAAAACACCAGATGCACCTTGGACTCTGTTCGGCCCTCATGCAGTGCAAATTTTCATTGTGACATACGCACATACTAGTGAAGTTGTGGGACATCCAGACTCAGGCCAGACTTGTCACAATCTGCACCACTATTTTTATTGGCCAGGAATAGCCCGTGACATTCAAGTAACTGCTTCAAGAACCATCGCTCGGACGGTGTAGCACAGCAACAACCACGCATACCTACTGAGTCCTTAGACACTGTAAGTATGGACTAGATGGCGACCTATCATAGAACTGCTATGGGAAAGAGGATTGTACCACCGCTGGGGTTACTCCAATGAGCTCCTGTCTGATAACTGGATACAGTTTATGATGGGGTGCGTATGGAAGACTTGTGTACAAAGTGTGGAGTGGTACCACGGTGCATACGTCCCTACACTACCAGACAGCACCACCCATTGCCACCTTTTATGGTCCGCGATGCCCAGTGTCTGGACGCCTGCAATGGACAAGCTTGAAAGTGCTGCTTCCATAGATGAGTTAGCATCATCATTAGTTAAAAATGCATCTGAGTTGCAAGCAGACACCGTCCAGACCAACAAGTCACTAACAGACAACACGCAAATTGTTGAGACACAAAACATCACAACGCCATCACCAATACATCCGTCAGACGCGACAACCGTGCCAGATGCAGTTAATCAGCAGTGCCCCACTGGTAACACCGCATCACCAGATAGCAATGTGCCAAGTGCTGTGATAACAGGCGTCACTACGACTTGCTTGAAGGATGCCGCTAGTTTGACTGGCATCACATAGCCGTGCACGAGCTACATCATATTCCTTCATGTCACGATGCTTCGTTGCACTCGGGATGCCTTTCACCAGAGGCGCTCCTGCAGAGAAGGATGAAAACAGATGCCAAGGAGAACTGCAATGCCCACATAGGCCCGCAGCAGGGAGATGCACCTCCCTCCTACTGACCACATTGAAAATGTCACCCTCACTTCTCAGCTGACAACAACAACAAAGATTTTGACACTGAAAAAGATGCCTGTTTGGTGCGGTGCTCCAAGCAATCTCTGCCGTGCATCGCGTGAGGCTTGTACGGCCCGCGTAGGGCCACCGCCTACCCAAAAAACCGTCAAAGTAGCCACACGGCACAGACAGCATCGTAGAGCATCTCCAAACAGCAAACCACAGCACCAGTACTATCTCCAGTTCTGCTGTAAACCTACTCCAGTCCCTGTTGTTCTTGATACAGAGGGATAATGAAGCATGCAGCATAGCAGACTGTCTCCAGTGGAGGGGGTAAAGACGTGAACCGCGTGCACTGGTTTCTCCGAGACCATCTGCCATGTTCAATTGCTCGCATGAAAACCCTACAACCCCCAGAAGGTAGTTGTACTCATCCAGCTACGAGCCATAGACACCCAGATTGCAAATACTGAACAATAAATAAATAAAGCAAAGACTGGAGAAAATTCACATAAAAGTATTTATAAATAAAATCACATTATCAAAACTTATAGTATTAAGTTATTTAGTGTCTTCATGTGTGTTGGTAATTATGTTTAGGTTAATATTCGTAGAAGAACTTCAGAGCAAAAATATTATGAATATATTTTAAGACATCAATATTATTAATCATATTTTTCATCAGGGTTCATACGTAATCATCCTCACTAATTATTTTTGTTTTTGGCGTGCACCGGCCACAAGTAAAGCATGGTACCCCACCATCACGGTAGTGTTCGTGTAGCTTCCAAATGAATGAGATGTGTCGGCCGGTCGTGGAAGTAATAATTTAGCTTTCTGTTAGACAAGTGATTTATTTACTTGCGTCGACCCCCGAAGACATAACCAGGTGTCGCCCTGGCCTAAACAAGGCTGTAGCATATTGTGTGTGTGTTAAGTGATAAACAACCAGCAGGGCATCAGTGACCAGCAGGGTAGCCAATGGGCCGTCTACCACACTACCTGATGGTGTTATCTCATGCCCATGTTCCGCCAAGCTGGCCTATGATGTGGAAATGGCGCCTGAGGGTACATCTGTCTGTCATCCCCCCCCGAATAGAGCACTGCCAAAATCCCTGCACACTGGTCGTGTCAATTTTATTTGAGCACTTTAATTAGCAGTGGTTTCACATAAGAATTAATTTTTTAAATAAAATTCAATAAGAATTTTATTATCATCTGCAGTGTGTGGTAACATTACAGGATTTTCTTTTCTTCTGGCTGGCCTGTAGTAAGTGTCAAGCATAAGAATGATTCAAATTGTACGTGTCATATCTTTGTAAAAAAATTATCTCATTTCAAGAAAGTTAACAGCCATCTTTCAAGTTGGATGTAACAAAGGTGTGCAAATATAACAAAATCCACTAGATAAATGAAGAATGAAAAGACTATGAGGTTGTTCTCTATAAAGTGAGCATTTTTGAAGACCATTGTGTCTATAACAATAATTTAAAAATATTATTTATTCTGATCTCAAATGTTATTTTTTGAGTTAGCTACAATCTGTTAACTTTGTTACTTAGACTGAATGTTTGTAATAAAAACTGGCAGGAAATTACACATACTTTGAAAAGGAAAAAAGTAAGCAGGGTTTAAAAGTGGTAAGTTTTCCAGAACCACTTATACACTTGGATAGATATATTTCTCACTTACTGCCTCTGTTTGTTTTGTGTGCCCATTAGCTGTCCCTGGGAAGTAAATAATCTTGATTACAGTTTGAGGTGTAACTTAGTACACAAACTTAAATTTATGGTGATATTTGCTCTCAGCATAGTAAACTAGTTTGTTTTCAAGCTTTGTTATGAGCTATGGTATAACATGATAGCAGCAAAGGGTTAAAGATTATTATGAACTCCTTAAAAGTTACCTTGAAATGTCACATCTTTGTTCTTTTCACATTTTCGTTCATTGCACTGAATCATTTACCTTAAATTTCAGCAATTTTTTTTTTATTTGTGAAAATATATATTATTGAGATTTAAAAGAATGATTTATTTTCAAAACAAAATTTAATAAAATAAGAAATGGTGGTGCAAGAAAATTTTCTGAAATATTTTGAAATAAAATGTGTTATTTTAAAACCAGTATTTTAAGGAAAAGTGCTTCACAGGAAACTTAAGACTTTTGAAACTAAGCTCTGAAAGAAATTGCTAGTTAAAGAATAAAATTTAGGTTGTACAATTAAACTTATAACCAACTATACGCCAGCAGAAAGAAATACCATAATTTTTTTATCCTTTCACTCCACTAGAGATTAAACTGAATATGTTGTACAGTAAAAGACATGTGAATATATGGCATTTCTGTACAGCAAAAGATAGTAATTTCTTTTTCTTTGTAGGTGTGGCAAACGTCAACTCTCCACTGAGTATTTCCGAAGCAGTTGTTAAAATTTACTTTTGGCCAACACTAGCTATTGACTTAATATTTTTTAATAGCTACATAGGCACATATAACTTATTTACATGTAACAGAAAGATAAAAAGTAACTGAAAATATAAAATAAGTTGGTCCTTTAAATAATTTTCACTTTGTATTATACACAAATTATTAAATTTGAACACTCTTCAATAACAAGCTTACAAACAATCTTTTCACACCCTACCTAACCCAAAAAAAAAAATGGATTACCTTACTGATAGGCCAAAAAACAATTAACTAAATACTTACGTTGCAGCTTTTTAAACTGTTCCTTCATAATTTCTGGTTTGTCAAAATTAGTCCTCAAAGTGATGAGAGTATCTTTGTTTACTGATACTAATTTCTGAAAATAGAGTGAAACACTTCATTATTTTTAACAACAAAAATGCAGTTTATTACATTGGACTTACATGAGAATGACCTGTGATATTCTTTAGTCACCTAATTAGCTAACACTGCTAATTTCACTGAAAAATTATATAACATTTTGTACATAAAAAGTTCACATAAGTAACATACAAAAAATAATAAATGCATGTTTAAAATTCATTGTACATAAATTATTATTATTATAATCATAAAAATATGCAAGAAAGAAACAAAAATTTTTTTCACTAGAAACAATTTTGCAAATTTAGCAATCCAGATTAAATTGTAGTTAACGTCTAACACCCTAATAAAATTGTTTGCTTATTTCATTGGAAATGTGCCTTACATAGAAATATTACAGACTATTTTTTCACAGTGAATCATCTTCAGAGTGTGGTGATTTACTGCACCTGCACCACTGTTTGCAAGGGCAGTAGCTGTGCAGTAGCTAGGGCTTCCCATAAAGGCAATATCAGTTTGATTGTAGCAGAGTTCAACCTAGATTTTCACACATGGGAATCGTGCCAAAAATGTTATAGACCTAGTATTCTTGGGAATCTCCCATTTCTCCCACCCTTCCATTCTAGTGCTGCTCCTTATTCGCCTCGTATCACCCCTCACTAACACTGAAAAACTCGCTCGACTCATACTGTGACATGACTGGGGCAAGGACAAAGAGGAAAGAGGTGCCGTAGCGCCGTTACCAGGGCACCGCGTAGGTTTTGGTAGGAAACCAAAACCCCAAAACTGCCGGCTGCTCGTTGTGCTGGTGAGGGTCCCAGGTCTATCACCCGTGTGGCAATGTCCACTCTGGATTCTCCAAGTCATTGAAGTGATGAATCTGTTGGATGTGCAGGTTGGTACGACTAGTACACTACATGCCAAGAAGTGGTCATGGTCAGTAATAACTCACTCATGGTTGACATTACTATGATTCAATTGTGGTTATCCGACACTTAATACAACGCACTCACGTACATATAGCGGACCCAACTCATCATGCCTGTGAGTATATAAAGCACTGAAGCACGTGGCTGAGTGGGTACGTGATGGTGAAAACCAATTTACATGAAAGAAAATAAACCCCTGGGCGCAAAGAGCTTGCATGGATGGGCGTGGCACTAATCATGGATGAAAATATGTTATATTAAAACAGAAAAATAAATAAATTGACTATCGCAGTTACATCGCTAGACAAAGAATAGTGCTACTCCAGGAGCAGCGGTGACACATGGCCAGACCCCCTCATGCTTAAAACAAGACTAACTCATCATGTCGGCCACCCTCACTTGGTGGTGGAGGGGTGGGCGCGAAAACAAAATCGTGTGACGGTATATAACAACGGTGACTGATGCAAAATACACAAAACACTTGAAAAATATTACAAAAGATCACATTTACTTATAAATTTATTTATAAACAAAGTGTTCAACCGAAAGCCCTTAAACAATTTAACATTATTGTGATTGTAAAAAACACAAATTAACATTGAGGGCAATTTATCATGCACTGCCTTCCTCTTTGGTTATCTCGTTAAGCTGTCTCTCACAGTTGGAGCTGAAATTAATTAGTGTAAAAAGACATATGATACCCTTTGAAACAATAACACTTGCACTGCAAAAGAATATAAATAAAAACTATTTCGTGCTCTCGGCACCGGTCTCAAGGCTGTCGAGACAGTACCACGTATCACTTCACTCACAAGTCGTTCAGCACTTTAATGTTGGAAAACGAATACGTTGTTGCTATGATGGCTTTCTAGGTTCATTAAATGTTGCATAATTTTGGTGAACAATGTATGGATTTGTAAATTTATTCAATCCCACACTGCATGGGAAAGGCGGCATGTTTCTGCACTTTAGCACGTTGTGCGCACACATGCAATGGTGCCTGGTTAAATGAGCAATGTCCCTTGTTCCTAGGAGACTTGCACACATGGGGTTATAATCAGATGGTGAAATTACGTTGTCTAACTAGGGGTGTTCAGGTGGTGACCATGTGGTCGTATGAAATAAGCCGCTCAGTTGAGCCATTCATTACTGGAGTGTTCCTGGTTAGGTTCCGAACAGGTGATCGATGGTACTGACTGTATTGGCGCTGGCTGTTGGGGTGGTTGGCGCAGTGCATCGAACAGTTGCTGAAGATTTGAGGGTGCACTAGCTCACATCAACTGGTATTGTTCTTACTGGGGTGCAAAAAAAAAGTAAATACAGTGAACCTTCGATAACTCGGACTAAAAGGTGGGAGAAGCTGTCCGAGTTACGATTTGTCCATGTTATCAAGGGGCGTACGGGGAGGAGGGGTAATCTATCATTAATCACAAGAAAAGTCATACTTGCCAACTTTTGAAATTTCTAATCCAGTAAACTTTTTAAAATGGTTAATTCCAGCGTAAATTAAGCGCGGCAATTTTTTTCCGAATTTTACCATAACTATATTTTTCAATCTTAATTATTTTAATATCTAAATAAAATTCAATGAAAATAAAGTTTCAGCAAAGACCAGATAGATATATACGTAGGTACTTATTTTCACCATTTTTAAACACTCACACATACACAACACATTTTTAGAACAAATGTTTCAGCTTACCTGTATAATCTGCACTGAGGAGTCAAACTATTATTTCAGGACTAACATCTTCATAACCTAAGTAGGTTTACTCAACTGTCAACAATATACCAGCTCGATTTTCATGTCCAACTGTCAACACTACA